>JANZXP010030844.1:0-12732 GCA_027576715.1 Erythroxylum flavicans
AAGGGTCGGCAACATTATTAAGAGGATCAACCGGAATAGGGGAATTAAACACATTTTTAACTAAAGGAGCATCAACCAAGTTCTCGATGGGAATAGTAATTGTAGGCATGTTATCAATGGCAACACAAAAAGAAACGATCTCACGCACATTAAAAGTGGAATCAACAGCAGGAATAATAGCTTTAGCCTTGTCCAATTCTAAAAATTTTACATTCATAGATTCCACAATTCTGGGACCGCTTCTAGGACAATAGAACTTTTACCCTTTTGCATGGTCTGGATATCTAATGAAGTAACAATGGTTAGTTTTAGAGTCAACCTTTTTCTTTAAAGGATTATAGATCCTAACTTCTGTACGAAGACCCTACACACAAAAATGGTTTAAACTGGGTTTTCTACCTGTCCAAAGTTCAAAAGGTGTTTTTGGAATAAATTTCCTAGGAACTCTGTTAAAGATGTAAAGGGAAGTTTTTAAGGCTTCCCCTCATAAAAAGTCTGGCAAATTACTTCCACTTATCATACTCTTCATCATATCTTTTAAAGTGCAGTTTTGCCTTTCAGTTACACCATTTTATTCAGGACTACTAGGCATGGTATATTGTGGAACAATTCCACAAGCTTACAAAAATTTGGCAAATGGTCCTATACGTTGCTGTCCAACATCAAATCTACCATAATACTCACCACCACTGTCAGATCTCACCACTTTGATGACTTTTCCTAATTGCTTTTCAACTTTAGTTTTAAAAATTTTGAATTTCTCAAGTGCACCAGATTTTTCTTTGATTAAAAAAAGATAGCCAAATCAGGAAAAGTGATCAATGAAAGTAATAAAGTACTTATTACCACAAATAGTAGGAGATAGAGGTCCACTATTGTCTGTGTGAATGATTTCTAAGAGACTTAGACTTCTATTTGCATCTTCCTTTTTAGTCTTAGTGAATTTTCCTCTAATGCAATCTACACATATCCCCAAATCATTAAAGTCTAAGGAAGGTAAAATGTTATCTCTAATTAATCGCTCTTCCCTTTCCCTAAAGATGTGACTCAAGCATTTGTGCCACAATAACGAGGATTTCTCTTTTATCCTAGACCGCTTAGCAAGAGTAGTCTCAACATTTAAAGATGTTGAAAAATTATCAGAAGCCAAAGACAATTTATATAAACCATCCACTAAAAAACTAGATCATATTATTGTAGAATTAAAAAACAATTTTGTTTTTCCCTCACCAAAAGAAAAATTAAAACCAAGTTTATCTAAGCAAGAAACCGAAATCAAATTCCTTCTAAAGGAAGGCATATAAAAGGTATTCTTTAAAATAAGTTCATGCCCCTGAATCTAAAACTAAGGTAACATCTCCATCGCACTCCACTGCTACTTTAAGATCATTTCCTACCCTCAGCTTGCTTTCTTTCAGACTTGGCTTCCTCATGTTTGTGAACACAGTAATATGGGTAGTGGAACCATTATCAAACCACTAAGAATCTATAGGGACATCAACTAGATTAGACTCAAAACAAACAAAAGAAAAATGATTGCCTCTAGATTTCTTCTTGTTTTCTAACCAAGCCTTGAATTTACAACATTCCCCTCTATGATGTCCCTTGACCTTACAAAAGACACACCAAGGACCTTTCTTGAAGGAAATTTGCCTCGGGCCTCCATCATTGTGATAGTGAGTATTGCCAAATTTCTTATAGTCCTAATTTTTATTATGAGCACTATAAGAGGGCTAAATCACTCTTTTCTTTTCTAAGTTTCTCTTCCTCGGCCACACATTTGGTAATAAGTTCATTAACACTCCACTTCTCACCAATGGTATTATATGATGTTTTGATTTGGGTAAATTTAATAGGAAGACAGTTTAAGGCATGGTGAATAATGAAATTTTCATTCAGGTCAATGGATTGGTCTTTCAATTTGGTTTAAAGGTGAACTATTCTCAGAATAAATTCCCTAACACCCTCGTTATGGTCATACCTCATATCCATCAACTCTTTCATTAAATATTCAGACTCAACATTATTGAATACCTAGTATCTATCTCCTATAGCAATGAGAAAATCTTTAGCAGATGCTGTGTTGGGCAAACCACTCAACAGGTTTTTAGAAATGGTCCTCTTAATTACAACTAAGCTAAGTCAGTTAGATTTCTCCCACTTAGCTAGACTCTCTATGTGTTCAGATGTACTTCCTTCTTTAGGTATGACAGGCATTTCTTCCCTTAGTGCCATATCTAGATCAACTATTCCTAAGGAAAATTCTATGTCCTGCCTCCATCTCTTGTAATTTAAGCTGGTTAAAATTTCTACAGTCGGTTGACTGTTATTCATAACGGAGGAAACTGTGTAAGACAAAACATAATGCATTAATAACAATAATAAAGGCATAAAAATAATAGTGAGGCCTAACTAAGAATCACATATTCCCATTTGAGCAGAATGTGCAACCAAATTCAGAACCTGAAAGATGAGCTATGAAAATGAGGGTACACTGATCTTGAAATTCCATCCCCTTTGGGCAGACAGATCCCTAAGACTATTGTAATCCTTAATAACTTTATTTAAAATTAGGTCCCTAACTAAAACACACAACTACCCCCATTGGGCAGGTAATTATAAGCATTAATAAAAAACGTTCCTGAAAAATTATAAAAAATCTCACAAACTACTATGATTGATCCCACTTTGGTGGTAATCACCCATAGCAATTCATGAAACTCTTCATACAGAAATCAAAATATATTTCCTAATACCATAATTCAGTTCAAAAGAAGACGTAACAATAAAGACACCTCAACTGATTATGGATCACATTAAATTGCACTTTAAAATAGGTTTTGTATTTATACAGTTAAATAAACAAGCAAATATCACATACAATTTAATAAATACATATAAGATATGATTTAGACAGAGTGACTACTGTAAACATATCCAAAATAGGGTAATAATAATTTCCAGTGTATCAAATTCAATAAAAAAACTGGAAAATGAATAAAATAGACTATCTAATGTAATATTTCTTGTTATAAAAATATTAAATACAGCAGAAAATTATGAAATATATATAGAAAAATCAGACTCAAATGTCAACCAGCTAATTATATTTTACATATTGTAACTTTCTTCTTCAATCATCTTTCTAAACCATTTTATAAGATGAAAATTATGTTGCAGTTGATGAATCGTAACCAAAATTGCTATCTCAACGATGCAGAAGATAGATTGTAGAATAAGCTTCTCCTAGAGAAGAGTCCACAGAGTAAAAATTAGCACGCGTAAAGAAGTAGCATAGTCAACAAATTTTCGGGCTGAGAAATCTCACATTTAACAAATCTTATCGACAATTTATTGTTTCTAAATATATTAAGAAGAGAATAATCCTCGAAGGCCAGTACTGCAGAATCAGTTACTTTATTATCCAAAAGATAACCTTCTGACTTCATCCATATCAAATTCTTCACAAAAAATTCAAACATAATAATCGAAAACCAGCAAGTGGTCATAGAAACCATCTATCATAACGAAATAGGTGTCAAAAGTTGACCGTGACACAAAAAATTAGCTTACCCACTCTAGGCAATAAAATGTCAACAAAGTAGAATGAATTTCAACTCAATCAATAATAATTATCATATTCCTTATAATATAATTACTATGCTCTGATACCAAATGTAAGGAGCCAAAATCATAAATCAATTATATGATAGAGAACACAGATACTTACTTGTTGAAAACATGATCATCAAATTGTGAGAGCACTTGCAAGCGTTTGGTGACGGCTAGGGCTTCCACAACAACTCCGCTCACTTTAGAAAATACAGTTTTAATGGGGCAAACTATGTAAAGATAGTATACATGTGCTATATATGTGTATATATAGGGAGTGCAGTGGGGACCTAGCCACATCAACTAACCCTAGGCCTGCCTATCATGGGCCTTAAGGTTAGGCCTACACCATTAACTACTATAAAGTGCTTAAGTCTAATAGGGATTATAATAATAATGGATCATAGGTATCTCAATAAAGATCATATCATTTGCCTGTTTTTAATACAATCAAAACGACAATTAATTATAGCCCATAAAATATATTCTAACAAGGCATCTATCAATCCAATTTTTGTATGTCTCATTTATTGAATGAATGGATGCTTATAGAACAGAATAAGCACAAGATAACAATAACAGGTGATTTATTCCCTCTTATCAATACATTACGAGATCCACATCTAACTGACATAGTAATTATAATCATGAGAACGTATGTACATTTCTTGAACGGTTAAAAGAATGCACACCTCCTGGAACCAGATCCTCTGTACCCACTACCCTGTATCAACTCTGTTCCACGCGATCTCATCCATACGAATATGTGGGACCCAGAGAAATATGAATAAGATCACGTGGAACAAAGTTAGTACAGGGTAGTGGGTACAGAGAATCTCATCCTACATCTCCTAAGCAGTATACCATTTATAGACTCTTTCATTAATGATTAATCATTTATAGGAGATTATAGGGTAAGTGATGGGAATAGCCATCAGTAGACAAGCTACACAAGATGCTCATGAGCCTTTTTAGCTTAGCATAAGGCTGCGTTGTATCCTGTAGAGCTGCTTAAGAAAGAATTGAACAGGGCACTCCCAAACGAGTGGGAAATAAGGAAAGAAGGATACGCCATTGGCTTTGTCTAGAAATAACCAATAACTTAATTTTTTTGAAATTGTTTTAAATTTAGAATTCAAATGTTTTATTTTTTAATTAAGATATAAATTTTTAAAATCCTAACAATTTTCAAAATGTTAATTCTATTAATAATTTTTGCCAATTTAACTAACAAAGACTTTATTATTTATAGTATGTAGATATTCACTTGAAATTTTCTCTTTATTCCAATCTAACCATAACAAATATTTCGTTAGTCAAATTAGAAAGTTTCTAATATAATTAACATTTTAAATTGAATTATTAAAATTTTAAAAAAGTTAATCACTCATTAAAAAATTTAAAACTTGGATAACATATTAAAAAAATCTTAAAAGATTGTGCACTTTAAGATTAATTATCTCTTGTTTGAACATCTTAAAATTTGTTTGTTCCCTTTTTTTATGATTTTCATGAAAAAGAAAACTGTCGTTAAATTGTGTTTGGTTGATTATTATTATCATTTCTTATTTTTAAAAATTAAAAAAAAAGAAATATCAACCTTATAGAAACGTGAAAAAGAAGTTTTTGTATCTTTTTAAAACAGATTTTTTTTTCTGTAAAACAACACCTCCCCATTTTTCACCATATTTTGTCTTCTTTTTCAGCCTCGCTTTGCCTTCACCTCTTTGTTCTTGCTTCTTCCTCTTTGAGAAAAGATCAACAATGGAGTTAACAAAGATTTGGTACTTGGCAAAGTTTTTTCCATCGTCTTTTAGAAGTTGAAGGTCTGGGTAGTTACGTTATTGAGCTTTTTTGGGTTGCAAGCCAATTCGACTTCTTCAAGTTGGGATCTTTTCCGGTAAACCCACCTGGGTATGGTCTACTACAATTGCTTCGTTTCTTGGTTTTGTCATTATTCACTTAATCACATCGTATTCTTGGAAAACAAGTGTTGGGAGAGGAAGAGGGTTTTAAAAGAATGGGGATTGAGAAAGAGAAGGAAGGCTTTGAGAAGTTGTATTGCTCCATCACGAACTCACTAATTAATGAAGAACAAAGTTATGATTGGAAATGGGATTGGGAGGATAAAAAGATAAACTTGACAGAAAAGCGATTGGGAGGCTTATGTCCTTTAACTCCAAAAGAGTTGTTAATTTTTCTTCAAGCTCCTGGTTATCCTCCATCGACGACAATTTATATTGCCGGTGGAGGGATTTATGGTTTGATTCTTGCCTTTTAAAACTTACATCTCGCTTCCCAAATATAGTTTTTAGGGTTTTTCCCTAATTAACATAGTTGTTGGTCAGATGTTTGGGTTCTTTGGAATAAAAAAATGTCTGCCTTAGGCTGTTTGTTGAATTGCTTTTAGGAAACATTGGCAATCCCAAAAGAGTTGGGAGCATTCACTAACCATGCATCTCAAACTGCAGCACTTTATTATATTATTTCCATAGAAAGTGATGTCTTCATTCCACACATTCAGGCAATATGGCAATAGCTGTTGAGGGTCACCGCAAATTCTTAGGCCATCGTACGACAATAATCCCATATATGATACTAATTGCTTTATGGAATTGAAAATACCACTCAAAGATAAATCATCTTCTCCGTTTCTTTAAATTTTCCTTCCACGTAGCATGCAAATGACTACCTTGTTAACTACTTTTCTATGAAACCAAGAAAATATTGCATCAAGCATGAGGGTTGTTGTGCCTTGAAGTGTTATCTTTCCTCAAAGCTTTCTTGGTTTATAAGGATTTGAGACTGTTAACCTCAACTCGAGTTTTGGTTAGTAAAGTGGTATCAGAGCTTTAAGTGATCCACTATGTCTCATATTCGAGTCCTCAGAACAACTGGGTTCCGATCAGAGCGGATGGACGCTCAGCGAAGCGCGGTGGGTTTAGAAGGATTTGGGACCGTTAACCTCAACACGAGTTTTAATTAGTAAAGTCTGCAGTAAAAATAGTATCAGACCCTTGTCAGAAGAAAAAAGAAATTACTTTAGTTAAACTATGGAAAATTTAGGTCAATTAGACTATTCAACTAATCATTTAGAAAATAATGTAGAAAACATAGAAAAAGATATAAAAACCCAACTTGAAGAAATAACACAATTAGTTAATAAATTAACAATAACTCCAAAAGTCGAATTAACAAAATCAATTACAGATCAAGATGAAATTATTTATGGATATGAATCAGATCGAGAAATTTTTATGGATCAACATAAAACTTCACAAGATCAACCCGAATTAAGTAAACAAGGAGAGCAACGCAAAAGGAAAAAGGATCAGCAAACAAATTATTAATGGGAAAATAAACCTACCTTTGATGACTTAAATAGATATGGTTATTATAGACAAAATCATAAAATATGAAAAGTAGTTTTTTCGTGGTAGTTTATAGGCATCACTTATAGTGGCTTCATTTAATTTTCTATAATTAATGACCATTCTTCTTTTTCCTCTTTTTTGTTTTGAATGACTATTAACATAAAATGCTGGTGTTGAATGATTAGTTACACTTGGGGAGATTAATCCTTTTTCTACTAATTCAAAGCATTTAGTAATAAATTCTTGTACATCTTGTTGAGTGTGCGGTATGTTATTTTTAATATTGATTTCTTGTGTAGGATTTTCCAACTTTATTTCAATAAGTTGATTGTTTGTATTTTTTAGTGGATCTAAAGGGTGTTCACTACAAATTTGATCCAATAATATTTCTATTTCAGTTTGTAAATGTAAATTCTGGGGACTCGAACACGAGACATAGTGGATCACCTAAAGCTCTGATACCACTTTGCTAACTAAAACTCGAGTTGAGGTTAATGATCTCAAATCCTTATAAACCCACCAAGCTTTGTTGAACGTCCATCCGCTCTGATTGGAACCCAATTGTTCTGGGGACTCGAACACGAGACGTAGTGGATCACCTAAAGCTCTGATACCACTTTGCTAACCAAAACTCGAGTTGAGGTTAACGGTCTCAAGTCCTTATAATCCAAAACTCAAGTTGAAGTTAAAGGTCCCAAATCCTTATAAACTCACCACGCTTCGTTGAGCGTCCATCTGCTCTGATCGAAACCCAATTATTCTAGGGACTCTGTCTCATTTTTATATTGATTAAGTAGTTTGTGAAGATAACTAATATATTCATGATACTGGGTACACAACTTATAAATATTATTCATTGTAAGTAATACGATAAACTTTTTATACAATTTTCATTTTTACTTTAACCTTTCTTCTTCAACTTTTGTTGCTTCTACGGTTGGATCTAGACGTGCTTGTTGATAGTGGGTTCCAAAACTTTTATGTAGTTGGTACATTGTTTGTTTTTCTTGCTCATATAGTTTAGCATAGCTCAATAGTAGATCTAGACATCATTGCTTTTCTTAGTCTAGAGATCCTTGAAAGTGTGATCCTTGAAGGTGCAGAAAATAGGCGATGTTTGATCTGGATCTTAATTGTTGATGATGATATTTGAAATATCGATGAGTTGTTTGCTCACATCTATCTTCCTATTTTTTGTTCTGAATGACTATTAACATAAAATGCTGGTGCTGAATGATTACTTACACTTGGGGAGATTAATCCTTTTTCTACTAATTCAGAGCATTCAGTAATAAACTCTTGTATATCTTGTTGAGTGTAAGATATGTTATTTTTAATATTGATTTCTTGTGTAGGATTTTTCAACTTTATTTCAATAAGTTGATTGTTTGTATTTTTGAGCGGATCTAAAGGGTGTTCACTACAAATTTGATCCAATAATATTTCTATTTCGGTTTGTAAATGTAAATTGTTCATGTTAGTAAGAGTTGATGAAGGTGTTTCTAGGACTTGTTTATACCGAGGTCTCAAAGAAGTGTTCTTGAATTCAGATAATGCTTTTTCTGCAGTTTGTCTATCTAGGAAGCTTTTGTGTAGGATAGATGGTTTTCCAGTGATATGTACTGTTGCTTTATGTCATTCATCATATATGCCAGCCATTAGTCCATTGAAGATAACATAGACTTTTGTTTCTCTGAAGTCTTCCTTTTTCTGTGGTTGGGTCGTAGAGGATTGAATAATTTGTGAAGGTGTGATAAGAGTTGGTGTTTGTGAGGTATTAGTCTGGATTGTTGTTTCTGAGTCCTTGACTTGTTTTTTAAGAAGGCTAATTGTGCTTCGAAGTTGGTTAATTTCTTTGGTAACTAATCCAACTTGTTGTTGTAATTTTAATAATACTCCCTCCTTTTTGGATAATGATTCTTTTAAGTTGGTAATCGTTGCTTCCATTCTCGTGTGAGTATATCTACAAGACTATTAGTTGAAGATTTAATACACTGAATATGAAAATTATATTGACTGATTACACTTTTTAGAAAATATGTTACAAGATCATATACTACATAATCATTAAAAATAACGAATGAAATTATTACTGAACCTGAAAATATAGAAGACACAAATATTTGAGATATAGATAGTTTAGAATTAACTGAAGCCAAAACCAAGTTAAACCTTAAAACAGGACAAGATATAAAATATCATCCTTTTCAAAATATTTGGAATAGACATAATATAATCTATTATGGAAAAATAATTCTTGAGACTCCTATCCAAATAGACCAATGTAATGAACATATTAGATTAAGTCTGATTAATCAAGAACAAATTTATAAACAATTATTAAAAATTCCTGAAAACAAAAGAAATAAAATTGGATATATTTAAACATTATAGATGGAAAAAATACCCTAGAAGAAAATTTTATAAAAAACCATTTAAAAACTATAAAAGATTCTTCAGAATATTGCTAACCAAAACTCGAGTTGAGGTTAACGGTCTCAAATCTACTTATAAAAGATATAAAAACCCAACTTGAAGAAATAACACAATTAGTTAATAAATTAACATTAACTCCAAAAGTCCAATTAACAAAACCAATTACAGATCAAGATGAAATTATTTATGGATATGAATCAAATTAAGAAATTTTTATAGATCAACATAAAACTTCATAAGATCAACTCGAATCAAGTAAACAAGGGGAACAACGCAAAAGGAAAAAGGATCAGCAAACAAATTATCAATGGGAAACTAAACCTACCTTTGATGACTTAAATAGATATGGTTATTATAGACAAAATCATAAAATACGAAAATTTCCAACAAAATATATACCAAAACATGTACAACTAAGCCCTGATGGAATTTTAAATCTAGACTGTGTAATATCATCAGAAAAATTACTACTAGAATGGTCAAATAAATTAGCATTAGTTATTCAATCAGAAAAACATTTTGAAGGATTAACTAATATTAGTTTATTATGGAATTTTATTACATATAAAACTACAGGAATAGTCTAAAATTTCTTACTAGATAATGAAGAAAGAATAAAAAATACTACTAATTTCCTTAATGCAGTAGAACCTATGAATGCTTTCCAAATAATAACAAATGAAATTTATAAAGAATTTATCGGTAAAGATATAGCTTCATATAAACAGGAAATAGAAAATGAAGAAAGAGAGAATGCTTTGTGGCATCTCAATAATATTAGTATTTGTAATATATGTTACTTAGAAGAGTACATATGTGAATTTAAAAAATATTATTATAAATTAACAAGAACAGGACAAGAAATGTACATATCAGTCTTTATTCAAAAACTACTATATCCTATTAATAAAACAGTAGATGAAGTTTTTCTGAAAAAAATTAGCAACTAATTTAGTAGCACATAATTTAGGAGGAGCAATAACTACTACAAAAGAGGTATTAGCACATAAATGTTTAAAAGCTAAATTACACAAAACATTAAGACATATTGAAAAACAATTATGTTGTTCCAAAGTATGCTAAAGTACCATAACAATATGGCTGTGATTTATCCTCTCATAAAATTAAAAGAATTAAACATCCCAAATTTAAACAATATAAATGGGAAAAATATGCCAAAAGAAAATTTTATAAAAAAACCCTTTACAAATTACAGGAAATACTTTAGAAGAAAAGCATACAAAAAGTATAAACCAAAACAACAATATTGTCCACAAAAGAAAATGCAATGTAAATGTTGGCTTTGTAAGGAAGAAGGACATTATGCAAATGAATGTCCCAAAAGAAAAACTAACGATTCCAAGTATAAAGAAAAAATTAATTTATTAAATTCAGCTTTTCAATATCAATTAGAACCAATAGAATCAAATTATGAAACCGATTCAACAATTAATACTTTATATTATTATGAATCAGATTCTTAAAACTCCGAATCATCAAACGAATCCCAATACTACATTCATTCGAATACAGATACAGAATAAACAAGTTAATGCATATATTGATACAGGAGCTACTATACGTATAGCAACTAAAACATTATTAAATAATTGGAAAAAATTATAAAAACCATTACAAATTCGTATAGCAGATGGAAGTATTAAAAATATTTGGTATGTAAGTCATTATAATAATATAATAATTGAAAATTATACCTTTATAATACCTTCAATTTACCAACAAGAATCAGGATTACCCATTATCCTAGGAAATAATTTCTTAAAACTATATAATCCATTTTGTCAATATTTACATTATATTACATTAAAACATCAAAAATAAATTCTTTAAAACAAAATTCAATTATTCTTAAAATCCCTATTTACCATACTACATATTATCAGACTTTAAAACTAATAAGTAAAAAAATGAGTCAATTACAATTTTTCCTGCAGAATGATCTATACTTACAAACTGAAATTGAAATATTATTAGATCAAGTATGTAGGGAACACCCTTTAGATCCAATAAAAAATACAAATAATCAACTTATTGAGATCAAGCTAAAAAATCCTATACAAGAAATCAATATTAAAAATAACATCCCTTATACTTAACAAGATGTATAAGAATTTATTACTGAGTGCTTTGAATTAGTAGAAAAAGGATTAATCTCCCCAAGCATAAGTAATCATTTAGTACCAGCATTTTATGTTAATAGTCATTCAGAACAGAAAAGAGGAAAAAGAAGAATGGTCATTAATTATAGAAAATTAAATGAAGCCACTATAAGTGATGCCCATAAACTACCACGAAAAGACTATATTGTCAATAAACTTAAAGGAAATAAATGGTTTTCAACACTAGATGCAAAATCAGGATACCGGCAACTAAGATTACACGATAATACCAAACCTTTAACAACATTTACCTGTCCTCCACAAAGACATTATTAATGGAATGTATTACCTTTTGGATTAAAACTAGCCCCTAGTATTTATCAAAGATTTATGGATAATAATTTAGAAGGATTAGACAACTTTGCATTTAGCATATATAGATGATATTATTGTTTTTTCCAATCAAGATAAAAAAGATCATTTCATAAAACTTAAAACAGTTCTTACAAGATGCAAAGAGAAAGGATTAATACTCAGTCGTAAAAAAGCCAAATTAGCTCAACAAAATATTGAGTATTTAGGAATAGAATTTAATAATGGAATTTTAAAGTTACAACCAAATATCCTAGTACGAGTACAACAATTTCTTGATCAATTACAAAATAAAACTCAAGTACAACAGTTTTTAGGTCTTTTAGATTATATATTTGATCAAGGATTCTTTATAATTGCACAAGAAAAAAGCAATTATAGTCCAAATGTAGCACCAAAAACCAATGGACTTGGACTCCAGAAGACACAGATGCGGTACGTATCCTCAAAGGATTATGTAAGGATCTACCAAGTTTATATAACTATCTCCCGAAGGACAAACTTCTAGTACAAATTGATGCTAGTAAGGACACATGGGCTGGCTGCCTTTTGGCACAACCACCCAATCAAAAGAAGTATTTACTTTGCAAATATATAAATGGTAGGAAACACTAGCCTGCCTCAAAACATTGAGAAAATGGCGAATTGATTTATTACCTTTTGAATTTACTCTTTAGACAAATTCACAATATTTATATGGATTTATTCGATATACTATCAAAACCAACTATAATCAAGGTCGTTTAATTCGGTGGCAACTGGAACTCGGTCAATATAATTTTCATATTCAGTATATTAAATCATCCACTAACAGTCTT
>JANZXP010030874.1:0-12730 GCA_027576715.1 Erythroxylum flavicans
CAAAGATCTAGCCCAAAATAGATGACAATTGGGCTTAAAAACTCGTCCATAAATTCTGCCCAGTTCTTGCCCGATACAACATGGTCATATCGTATCTGTTTCCAGCACGTGGCTTCTCCAAAACAACCCAAATCTCCTGCATTACAACTCCGATCTCCACTTTGGTCTCCTACACACATAACAAACACAAAAGCACACAAAAACATGCAAATAATAAACAAAAACATGCAAAATGAATGCAGACTATCCTACAAACCATGCATGAAATGCAACCTATCAATAAATATAATTATTTTTTATTTTAAGAATACCCAAATTTCTGGCACCTTGTCTCCATATAATAGGAATCGAGACCTGGGGCTAACAGTAATAACAATTAGACTAGAACTCATTCATAAGGAGGTCTACACTAATCTCTATAATAAAGCCTCTTGTAACATATGACATAGGAATTCTTTTAGGCACAATAGAATTAGAGCAAGCCTGTTAAATTTTTTATATAGTAGTCAAACTTAAGTCTGAAAGTCTAATTTATCCTTTCTTTATAATCATCGATCAGTAAGTCCATCTATTTTTTTACCTTACACCACTTATGTTTAGGTGTTTCACTCATACTCTCATTAAACAAATGTTTATTACAAGTCAATAAAATGGGACAAGTAAAAGATATAAGGCAAAACTAGCCTTTTATTGATCTATTTGCAAAAGATATAGTATAAAGACTCAAGTGACTTCCTTCTTAAATCAGTTTATATTAACACTACTCAAATAACACCCTACTTAAAACTCTCAACACGAAATTCTCTACAAAACTCTCAACTCTCTTGTAGATGATTGAATGTACTTTCTAGACTTATAAATGAACTTACAAGGATGCTTTTGTATAGCTTTATAAGAATTTAGGGACTGAGTAAGCTAACTACCCACCAAGTTAGTGGGGAGCTATCAACTTTAGGCCACTAACTCATCTTTTGAATAAAAATAATATGTATGAATGATTCTTACTCTGTCTCCATATAATTTAAGCACTTTCTTACTACTTGAAGAAGTGCTTCTACTTTGTAAGGTATTGCTCCCACTTTTTTAGCCCATTACTTCCATAATCATTTAATGTGTCGCCATATCATCACATCTTAAAATAAGTGCTTTGATGAGCCATCCCGAGCCATTCTTATGCATGGTCCATGTAATTTTTTACAACGTGCATTCACATTACTCTATGACCTAAGTTAGTAACAATTTGAGCGATCATATAATAAATTTGTACAGATATATACACCTTTCATCCTCCTCATCAAAGTTGAATGCCTCTCGCACTCTTATATTTATAATGACTTAGTTATACCTTTAATATTTAGTCTCCCATCTGAATCTTACCTCAAGATTTTATTGAAAATGTTCATTTTGACTTACCTACTTTTAAATCTTTATCTTGTTCCATCATCAACATGCTAGTCTAAATTCCAATTGTTGACCAAGGCTTATTAATCATTACATGATCTTGTACTTTAGACTTAGGATCTAGCAAACCACCCCTACTAGAAAAACTTAACACTCTCATCGAAATAATTTGTGGGCATTCCTCCATGAGTGATTACCTCAAAAACTCATTATCTAAAATTAAAGATAAGAGTTAGCCTTCATTCCCCTCAACATATAACCAATATACCATTTTTCCTCTCTATTAGATTTGCTTTTTTCTTGATCAGTCCTTCTAAGGCCCACTTCATCCAACATAATACAATTATTGAGGTTGACTTCTTCTGTCGAGTTCTTATCTCCTTTTCTTTGGCCCTTCGCGACTATAGAATGGCTAATTCCTCACCAGCTTTCGTCTTGGGCATTCTCGAGTAAAATGTAGTCTTTCACAGTCAATATCTTGTTTTAATTATTCTTTTAACTTACAGTGAGAAGTTTCATATACCTTCTCCTTGCTTTTTTAAGAGCTAATCCAAGTATTACCATTTTTCTTACCCCTTGCTAGTTCCAAAGGGTGGTTACATTTAAAGATCCACTAAGGAATTTGTAGGTACTATTATCCTATGAAGGTCCTTCATGTTGTCTCCAAAGCTTTATTAATGCCCCAACCTTATAAGTCGTGTATGAATTTGAACAAGTTATCCTATTTGACATGTTTTATATATCCAATATCAAAGATGTAAATTTTCTCATATACTCCTACATCATGCCATCTTACTTTAACCACTCCAAAGTTTCTCTTATAAGCTATAACAACTAATTTATTATCCCCTTCTTCATTTTCACCAAAGTGTTAATGAGAGGTACCACATTGATGTCATTAGAGGAATGTGCCTTTAACTACACCTTTGTATCGTCCACTATATACATCTCTATAATCAACACTTTTTCCAAATAAGAAACCTTTGCCACTAGAAAGTATTTCTCCTTATCCTACAAGAATTTTTCGAGATCCTTAATACTCTTCTTGCCGTCAAAAATTATGACTCTCATACCTTTACCAAAATTCTTTCCAATTGGACTTTTAGTTCATACCTAAATATAACATGTTTTAGTATTAACAAGTTGTGGCTCATCTCATTAAGAGTTTTCTACTATTCCTCAAGTGCTGAGGTTAGAGGACTAATAATTACCTCTATTATAGCAACATTTTCCATAATATTACTTTCATTAGCCATTGGTCACCAATAATAATAGAACTTCTTTCCAAACTTTGAAATTAGTTTTCCTCCTTGGAGAATTGGTAGAGTTGTTCATCAATAAGCTCTAATATTGATTTTCATATATAATTTTCTAATATAGCAAAATAGGAGTAAAATCTCCAAAAATTCTTGTTCTATAGTTAAGCTTAATTCTCAATTCCTAACTCAGCCTTCCTTCATAATTTCCAAGCCATAAGTCTATCTATTTCCAAATACCTTATGTCACTTGTGTTTAGGTGTTTCACTCACATTCTTAACACATAAATGCTTAGCAAAAATCAATAAAATGGGACAAATAAGAGAGATTAAACAAACCTTTTATTAAGATATTCACAAAAGATACAATATAAAGGGCCCAACTGACTTCTCTTTAAAGCACTTTACCAGTAAGGTTCTAGGTGTTGGAAAACCAGTGAGATTTCATCCCAAATGCAATAAAAGAAAATAAAATTTTTAATAAATCTCAAATGTTAAGATCATTTTAATTCTACAACATGATTAATGCATAAAACATAATAAAGTATGAATTATAATCATAACTTATTATGTAATGTAATTTCCTTTCCTATAACTCCCCTTAATCCAATTTCTAAATTAGTTTTATTGCAGCTACCATAAATGCACAAATCTTTAATTTTTCTTTCTTTGTGACCCATTAAGTTCATAAGTAGGTTGCCAAAAGATATAAATTAAAACCTAAAATTGTATTTCGGATTAGATAAATTAAATTTTTTAGTTTATCTTTAATTCTCTAACCAAATAATTTATATTAATATATCAAGATTGAAATCTATCAATATATCATAACCATACAAATATTAGGAATGTTAATAGTTTTGACTAACCTTTATATACATGACTTTTTCATGTAATTCAATAACAACTATATAGTTCATTCCATATCTAACGACTAACAATAAGGCTATTCTTGAGTAGAATATGTCATAAGCAATATTAAAATATAGGAATCCTTGTATAAAATGCTAACAGTATCTCAAGTCAAAAGATCACTTATAACTATTATAACGAAAATTTTCATAAACACATAAGTAATATTCTATATGGAATTTTCATATTTGATCACTTAACGAACTTGTTCTCTAACAAGCACCATAAGTTTATTTAAATATCTCCATAATTTGTTCTATGATTTCAACTACACTTTCCATAAGGAAGAAACACAATGTGTACTAGTCTTTCCATTCTATTAATGTCCAATATTAATATATCAACAATTAGGAACAATTTAATGATAATATATAAATGTAATATAAATCTCATAATTATGATCTTATCATAATTTTATTTACAAAAATGCATGAATCTAACAAAATTTATCATATTCTTTAATTACTAAACAAACAAATGTAAAATAAAGCATACATTTAATTAATTATGTCACAAAATATACAACCAATTGATTGACTGCAGTGTATAAAATAACAATCAACTATTTGCACTAACTTAATCACTTAATTTTCTTATATTATCTCACTGTATAAAAATCATGCTATTGTTAGGACAGTGGTTTAGTGACAGATATTTTTAAAATCCTCTTTAGTAAGCACTTGCTTATACTTATGACTATCATCTTAATTATCATTATAATTAAGAAAGACTGCCTAAATAAAATACTTAGATCTTCTAAGAGACCTTAAGTTCTTTCGTATGCCTAATAGCTCTAATATTCTACAATACATTGCTATTTGAACATTACAACAAATTATATAAGGTTTGTTAAAGAAATGTCTGATCTAAATAATCATTTCCACCAATTGAACAATACATCATGACTTGATTACCAATTAATGCATATTAGAAACTTTCTTACTTAAAATAACATTATTATAAGTAAAATATAATTAAGTAGAACTTACTTTTGTTCTTGTCAAACTAAAGTTAAAGTTCATATGACCATATAATTTCTTGATCCATTGAAAAAATGTGTTATTAAATTAATACTTTAGGAGAATATTTGTTAAGATGAGTAGTGGGAGTAAAATGTTTTTTAAACTTATTTCTACCATATAATTTAGTTCTAAACTTATTAGATGATACATGCTTCAATCAAACATTAAATCTCTAAATTATTAATTTATCTCTTTTAAAGTATTACTATTCCATATTTAATTTGCAATCTTGGCAATTGATTGAGATTTATCAAAGGTAACTTATTGGATTAGACATAACTGTAGAAGAAACAAAAACTGCATCATACAATATCCTATATTGTATATTCTTTACACAAATTCATACTATTATGGAATTTAGTTATAAAGATATTCACTAAAGAATGTCATTCTTTATACATAATCAAAAAAATTTATAACTTACCATATCAATCTCATTTAAGTGCTTCGATATTCTCAATGCTCAATTCTACTTCGATTAAATTTTTACAATTTTTAAAATTTTAAATCAATATTTCATTTAATATATACAATTTTATAAAAAGTGATTGGTAAACATAATGTTATAAAAGTATTAATCCTTTTATTAATTCTTATTACATCTCATACATGATTTAACTCTTCACTACTATTAATGGACATATCACATCCATTTTAAATTTTGTGAACTCTTTCAAATGTAATATATATCTAAAAAATTTAGTTCACTAAAACTTAGTGTCAATTTTACTAAAGAAAGGCAATTTAGAATTAGAATTAAATAAATGTAAAGAAAGTAAGTGAAAGGTTATATACCACAATAGCCGAATAAGATTAGAACTTTAATTATATATTTAATTACTCTCACTATTTTTTTGAAATAATAACACTTACTACTACTTCAAAAAGATTACTCTAATGTCTCTAGTGAACTAGGAACCCATTTAAATTTAGTTTAATAAACTAACTAAAATTAAATTAGGTAGATAAGACCGACAATAATGATTTTTGTTATTTATATAATCTTTGTAATCTAAAGTAAATTTCTAACTCCTTGGATAATTAAACTAAATTATACATTTGATTCCTAAATAAATTAAATTCCTATTTCAAATAGCGATTTTGTTTGATTTCGAAACAATTCTACAATTAAATTAGAAATGATTTCCAATATCCTAACTCCTTTCATAATTTTATAAAGACTTTTCAATAAATTACTCTTCTTACTAATTATAATTTGGAAAAAAATCTCTTTTTTTTAAAATTTAACAAGAAAGACATTACAATCTAAATAGAAAAATATTTTCTAATATGAAGTAGAAATAATATTTTATTAAATAATCTTTATTATTAAGGGAAACTACTTTTAAAATTAAATAAAAATTTTAATTTAATTAAAGAAGTCATTTATATTATACATTATTTATTTAGATATTATTTTCTTAATTAATTAGAAAAAAATTCCTTAATACATTAGAAAATCATTTTCTAGATTATTAAATAAATATCATTTTTATTAATTAATAAATGAAAATATTTTTAAATTTTAATAAAAATACCTTTTCTAATAAATCAAGAAGCTTATTATTCCAACTAATAAAGAGATAATTTTTAAATAAATAGAATAATAACCCTCTAACTAATATTAAACTCAATTTATTTCATTCAAATTAAAATAAATAATTTTGACCAAGAGAAACCTTTATTAATTAATCTAAGAACATAATTTTTAATCATAAAGGAGTCTAATTAAATATTAATTCTGATATAATTAAATTTAATTCTAGAAAATAATTTTCTAAAATTCTAAATTAGAAACCAATATAATTATTAATCTTCATCTATTTTTATAAAATAATTGATATAATTTTAAATTTTATTTTAAGATTAAAAACCCCTTTAAGTTCTATTTAAAGTAAGGTTATCTTTAATTAGAATTGGTTGATTCGTATTTGGATTACATTGATCCATAGTGTATCGTCATCACACCCAGTCCGAATCCCATACCAATGTGAGATTTAGGGAGGTGTAATAGTACGCAGCCTTACCCCTACAAAGTAGAGAGGTTGTTTCCGGTAGACCCACATATATATGTGACAATGAAAAAAAATGATGCAAGTTAAAAGAGTAAAAAAAATATATGTTAAAAGAGTGGATAAATAAAACTAATATAAATAAATAAAATAAAAGAAAATACCTGATATGGTGCCCAGATTTGCTAATACCTGATATGCTGTAAAGTATAGCTCTTCATGTCTCGAGTTGTGCTAGGGATCCGTGCTTAGTAGCCATATGAGTTAAACAATCCAACAGTATCGGATGGCCTTGAGGGACCTTTCTCCATACACTAGAGCTGAAAAGTCAAGTAGTAGGACAGTCCACGACTTGCAACTAGAAAAGGCATATTGGACACTAAGGTTAGACTTCCTAAGCGGTAAATACGTTGTCAGAGCTTTACAGTAAATGGCTCCCAATAACTTCCACGACTGTTTTGGCACACTTTAAAGTATATCCTTTACCTGTATCCTAGCAAGCCAAAATTTTCTATTTCTGACCGATTCCTCGTTAAGGGTCAACTCTGTCATATCCTTCTTGATCACTTCCCTCCAGTTCTTGTTTGTACTTCCTTTTCTCCTCTTGCAGTCAGGAAAGGTTATTTTCTCACAGTGTCACACAGGAGCGTCAGTGTGCCTCCTGCTCACATGCCCAAACTACCTAAGCCTGGTCTGTCTCAACTTGTCGACAATACTAGCCATCTGTAGTTTGTTTCTCACCATACGATTCTGGACCTTATCTCTTTTAGTAATGTCACACATCTACCGGAGCACACACATCTTGGCTACCAACAACTTTCTTGTACATCTACATTTGGTGGGCCAACATTCCGCCCCATATAATAAGGTTGGCTAAATCACCATTCTATAAAATTTCCCTTTAAGCTTTAATGGAATCTTTTTTATCATATAAGACCCCTGATGCCCTTCATCATTAGACCCACCCGGATCTGATATGATGGACTATATCAGCATCGATATTACCATCACTCTGAATGATAAACCTCAGGTATTTAAAACTCGATTTTTATTGTATGACGCTAGTACCAATTACTACCACCGCCTTATGGACCGTCTAGCTTCCTGAAAAGTTGCATTCTAAGTACTCCGTCTTAGTCCAACTCATTTTAAAACCTTTCGACTATAATGTTTCTCTCCAACATTCTAAATCAATAGAAACCATATGCAAATTCTATAGTACATAACAAACTAAAATTGTAATATCCTAATTCGATTATTATACTATGTACTATGTTGCACATGCATTTTATAGAGTATGCTCTATTTATGGTATACTAGAGTAATTTAAGCCTTAAATGTATTATTAAGGTTATAACAGGATCACGGATAAACCATAGATGGTTATGGAGTTGACCAAAAATTTCTTAAAAATTTTTTTGGAAACTTCGAAAAGCTTTGTAATGAGCTGAAATGAGCTTTAAAAGCCCTAAAATGTGTTTTGAGGATTTATGTGACACTTTTGAATGAAATTCGAATGACTTCAGTGAATGGTATTTTTTGATGAATAATGAATCTGGGTGAATAGTATTTTCACTTGAATAGTAATTTTGGCGAGCCAACTCCGAAAATTTGAAAAAAACACCTAGAATAGGTATTAAAGTCTAATGATACTGAAATGGATCAAAAATAAGCCCAATTGGATGCATTTTGAGAGTTCTAAAAGTTTAGGGTTAAAAAGCCCTTTTTGGATAATAATGAGTATTGATGATTGTAAACCCATTCAAAATTTTTAAAAAAATTCAATCAATAAGTATTGACCCTAATTAGAGTATTTCACAGTCAATTTGATGATAAGACAGTTGTGAAAGATTTCAGTTCAGTTAGTTGGTGAATTAAATGCATTAAAGGGTAATTTGGTCTTTTTGTACTCATTAAGGGCAATTTGGTCTTTTTACATGGTATTAGTGGATTGATGAGTCATTAGCGATGACCAATGAAAAAATGACAAATGTGTGATGAGTCATTAGTGATGACAAATAAGGAGGTGACATGTGTAATCCATTAAATGAGTATAAAAGCAACATTTTGTTTCATTCTTTTAACATAGTCATGAGAGTGAATGAAGAGCATCATTAAAGAGCCTAAAATTAAAAGAAAATAAGAGAAAAGCAAGGTGGGTTTGGCCATTGGTGAGAGAAAGGAAGGAAGAGAGAGGGAAAAAAAAGAGAAAGGAGAAGAGAGGTTCAGCTATGGCCATGAAGAAGTGATCTAAAGCATTTTTCCTACTCTTCTACCTCCAATCAAGCATCCAGTAAGGTTCCATATCCATCCAAGTGAACAGGAAGAAGAAAATAGGTAGGCACGTTTACTAGTTTTGGTGAAAATTTGGGTTTGTTGTGTTATATTTTAGATTTGGTTTTGATAGTGTGATTTACACCCTTTTTGATGTAATATCAAGGTTTTATTACGTTAGAAGCAACTGGGAGAAGAAAATAAAAAAAAACAAAAGTGTGAAGCCTTGGTCAAACTTCGTCAAAGGTGAGAACTATTGCCTAAAGTGTTTTATTTTGTCATTTGATGATTTAAGATTAATGAATGGCATCGAGAAGTTAGTTTAATGATGAAAAAATGAAAGAAAAACCGTGGAAATGATTGGATGAGTTTTTGTCTATGGCTAGGGTTATTGATGTGATATGATCCAAACTCCTATTTTGATGCTTTATGATGTTCAAAGCATGATTTTGATGCTAATGAAGTAAAGATATGAAAAATAATTGGTTTGGAACTAGTTTTGGTTGAAATTTGGCCTGAAGTGCATGATTTTTTAAAAAATTTGTTAATGAAATTTTATGGCTTAAATGTGTGTATTAAACTGTCATGGAAGTGAATTTGGATTGGTTTTAAGTATTAATTGAATTGGAAAAGTTTAATGTTAAATATGTTAAGTTTAGCCTTAAAGTCATTTTTGGCATAAAAATATGGTTATGAAGTAATAACCATATGAATGTGTTTAAGGATGGTCATTAAATGTATATGTGGTATTGGAATGATTAGAACAAATGTTATGTTATTGGTTGGAGAAAAAAATAGTATATGGAGTGTATGTGGAAAGCAATGATGTTGATATGGTTTATGACGTATTTGATTAGAAAATGTGTTAAAGAGTTGAATGTATTCTTATTAGGTTTTCAAATTGGAAAATGAAACCAATTGAAGGATTTCGAAGTGGTGAAAAGGAAACTAGCAAGTTATGAGTGTATTTTAATTGTTTTATATGACTAAATTCTTCACAAAAGAATTGATGATAAGTGAGTTTACTTTAAATTGATTTTATGCAAATGGTTTTCATTTGATCATGAAATGAATATTTATATTGATGTGAATGATATTTTACAAGTGAATATTGCTGGCATAAGATTATGCTTTAGCAATATGTAAGTTATGCTTAAGAAATATATGAGTTTTAACTTGAAAGTTAAATTTTTGTATGATTGGAAGTTACATTGAAATTATGCATTAAATTGAATGATTATGAATCCTCCTATACTTGATTTAGAAAATAATATGAGTCGTAAATGTAAGAGTTGCTTTTGCCTATGGTACACCGCTAGGCTTTATATATGTTATTATACCGATATGTTTATGACAGTTAACCTATTATGGGTAAGCGATGTAGAACCAACTCCTTGACTTATAATGAGTAACCTATTGTGGGTAACCTGTTGCGGGTACATGATATAGAACCAGCTCTGTAACTCTTAGTTAACCGATCGTGAGTAAGCGATGCAGAACTAGCTCCATGACTTAGGACTAGAGTACTAAAGAAACTAGTGGTGCGTTGAGTAAGAAAAGTCATGAAATAGTAATTCTGCCACTAATTATTTTTAAAAGTATTTTCAAAGGCACTGTATGGTACCAATTGTAGTGTTGACTTATTTTCAGTATAAAAGTTTTCAGAAAACTTATTGCCACCACTATTTATTGTTTAAGGAAAAAGAAAATTGGAAAATTCTATATTATAATTTTAATGTCGAAAAGCAATTTGGAATAGTATTTTAGAAAATTTAAAATTGTGTTTTATGAAATGTTATGTTATTACCAGGTTTGATAATGCACAAATCAATTGTTATGGAAAATGCTTTACCATGAGCTTTACGATTGTATGAAATATTGTAGTTATGTTTTATGAAAAGTTTAATTTTCTTATAAACTGAGTACACTCATTGATCTCGTTTAACTCACCCTTATTTTTATGTTTTTAAACAAATCACCCCAGGTATGCATATAGATGCTGCAGTAATTGGGACTATACCTCAAGATTACTTGTATCATCGAGCGTTGTTGTGTTTGTGTTATTTTTGCTATGTATGTGATATGTTTTAAACAATTTTGGAAAGAGTTCAAAAGAGTGATTTTGTGAATATTGGTGGAATTGTAAACATTTTTTACTTAATGAACTATGAAGGTTTTGATCCTCAAAGACATTTTTAAAATGTTTATAATTATATGTTTGTGATTGCTTATGTTGTGGACCTGAGGTCCTGTTCTAGAAGTTGAGTTGCTATATGAAATACTAGAAGTGTTTTAAAACGTGTTATGCAAGTTTTTAAAATGTGGGAATCTTTGAAAAACAGTCATTATGCTACCAAAATTTTCAACAAAATGATTTTAAAAATATTTCTCACTTTTTTTGCACTTTTAAAAGTTAAAGTATACAAGGTTTTTAATAGTTAAGCGGCCTAGCTTTGCGGGAACCCTTCAATCGAGTTAGATATCAGTTAGAGGCTACCGTGGGGTCACTAGGAGGGATCCACTCAGATTCTGGAAGGGGAACTCTAGGATGGGCCCTTTCAAAAATCTAAATTTGGAATACTTTATTCCAATAACCAAACATCTTTACTCTAACTTAAAAACTTTTACTTTGTAATACTTTTGTAAGTCAAACTTAAAGTTGTAATAAAAAATCATTTGTCTTCATCTTAGATTTTATAATGCCTCAATTATATAGACGATGTATTTCTTTTTTCAAGGGTGGATCACCATTCTTTATCTTCCTTAGTGACTGGACTATAGATTTTCAGTAACATTTTGTGGTTGCAAGTCAACAATTAGAAGAATAGGATATATTTGTTTATAGAAGCTTCCCACAATGCTAACCTTTACTCCATTGTCACATGTTTTAAGCCTCATAAATTACCACTAACTTACTTAGGTGTTCCTATCTCATACAGGCTATACTATACTAATTTTAAACCTCTAATAGAAAGAAGAAATATAAAAGCAAGAAATTGGAGATCTAAATCCATCTCCATGGTACTTAAGGCGTAACTAATTTTCTATGTACTGAATTTAATAGGCCTATACTAGGCTTCTCATTTAGCTCTACCTTATTTTGTCATTAAAACAATTGAAATGTTATTAGGGAAGTTTTTATAAAATGGTGGTAAGGGGGTTAGTGTGAAAGCAAAGTTAGGTGGAAGGACATATGTTTTCCAAAAAGTCAAGGGGGATTGGGATTAATTCCTCTAAAGGTAATGAATATAATGCTAGTTAAGAGAGTTTGGAGGCTTGTAAAGTTCTCTATGGGTTAAGTGGGTACATTGTTATTATATATGTAACGCCAGACTCTTTGAGCCCTTTTATATTGGTCTGTACTTGGAGATACTACTGTATTGATATATACATGGTTGTATATAAGTTCAAAAATGTATTTGAATCCTTTCGGTATTAATGTCAGTGGTAATAACATTATATGCCCTTACTTGAACTTAGAATTCATCGGTATGTGAAATCTTAGAGATTTCTGAGATATAAACTTCTAAGTGTGTAAAATCGATTCCATTGGATGGATATGGCCATGGTGGCCAAGTTAAATTTGTTCTAATGCCTTAGAGGTGATTAGACATAATTTATAAACTTATTGGACACTTAGAAAGCTTAATTTGAAAAGTTAATGTACATAAGGGCTGATTTACAACCTGTTAAAAGTTAAGGCACTTAAATATAATTTTTCAATTCTTGGAGGACCAATATGTAATTTTATAAAGTTGAGGGGCTTAATTATAAATGTTTTGGTCATTCTCAAATTTTGGGCTTAATTGCAAATTTAGGAAAGTTTGGAGGGTATAATGGTAATTTCACATAA
>JANZXP010030905.1:0-12729 GCA_027576715.1 Erythroxylum flavicans
TTTATCTAATAATTCAGATAATTGCTTAGTAACACTCATAATGTATTCTTAAGATAACTTGATAATTCTTGAAGTTGTCCGTTAATATTAACTAATTCATCACCTAATTGTTCTGTATTCTTTTCTACTTTTTCATTTGATGTTCTAGGTTCAGTAAACCTAATAGTTTTTCTAATCTTACAGATTGTAATCATAAAAGACTATGTTATTTTTTAAGTATTTTATTTTCACATAAAGACAAGTGAGGAGTATCTTCTAAACTTGTTTGTAATTTTGTAGGATGATTAATATTTGGTAATTTTCTTAGGCTGGTTCTTAAATTTAGTCCAACTTTTGCAACATCGTTAAACAATTGGTCTATATAAATTCTATCTATATTTTTAAATTCAATACTGTGGTGTGAATTAGTTAAAGCATAATTAACTTGATAAGTAATTGAAAAAGGACATTGTCATGGGGTCATTAGATTGTCTTGATAAAACTTATAGGCTATAGTGATTGTTTCATCTAGATTTACCGATTTTAAAGGAATTCCTAATTTTGAACGAGTATTAAATTTTATTTTTCATAAGCTAAATTTCTATTCATTATTTCGATTATTTGATCTTTGAGATCATTCATTCTTTCATCAATAATAGCCATTCTTAGAGGAGAATCGATTCCTTCTTGAAAAGTAGATTTTAATAAGATTTGAATAGTTGAAAGGTGTATATATCCTATTTTATGTCTTCTTTCTTCAGGAATTCTTTGTAACTGTTTATAAATTTGTTATTGATGTAATAAATTTAATCGAATATGTCCATTGCATTGATCTATTGCATTGATCTATTTTGATTGTTTTTTCATGTATATTTTTTTCATAATAAATTATATTTTTCAAGTAATTAAAAATTTAAATGGATAACGTGTAATATCTTGTCCATCTTTTAGATTTAATTATGCTTTAGCTTTTTGTTTTTGTTTTTCATTTGATAATAGTGTATTAATATGGAAAACTCCAGTAGATGCAGTTAATTCTAAAGTATCTACTTCTAAAATGTTATTATTATTTTCGTGAGTTTTTGTGGTCATCTTAACGATTTATTCTTTGATGTTCTATTAGAAATTGGTGTTTATTAATTAAATCTTGGATGTATAAATTATAGAGATCAGTTGCAATATCTAGTCTTTCTTTAATAGGAATTAATCCGTTATTATTAATACAAAATTGTAGATGGTTATATCTTCGTCTATAATAATCTCTTTCAATATGATATGTAGAAACTAAAGTTTCTAAATGT
The DNA here is from genome assembly GCA_027576715.1 of Erythroxylum flavicans. NCBI lineage: Eukaryota > Viridiplantae > Streptophyta > Magnoliopsida > Malpighiales > Erythroxylaceae > Erythroxylum > Erythroxylum flavicans. The sequence continues at coordinate 1,281 of JANZXP010030905.1, forward strand.
TGAAACTCAGTTAATAATTGATTACAAATGGTACAGTTGTTCATTAAAAATAACTGTAGTATAAATAGATAAATAGGACAATTATTCATAATGAGTTTTATAATGTGTTTGAAATTTTTTATATAACTGTTGTATTTCTAATTTTTCCTTATTATAACAATATGTGGTTTGATTAATACGATCTATAATTTTGTGAAGAGTACTTTCAGATGCATGAATAACTTCTAAAGAGATATATGTTTCAGCAAATGTTTTCTTACACTTTCTACTGAGTTTAAGTTTTTGTTTAGTATGTATTATTAATAGATGAATGTTTCTGCAAATTTCATAGAGAGGCATAGTTTTAGAAAGATATAAGAACATAAAGAGAATAAATAAATAGATGTAAAATTAATGAATAAACATAATGATGTAAAAAAACACATTTAAAATACCTATTTTTACTCACAATTTCTCATGCCAATTTTAGAGGCTAGGCAAGAATTTAAGAGTTTAGATAGGGAGATTAGGAATGAGCTTTTATTTTTACATGCCAACCAGAGGTCCGATGCTTACATTATATAGACTTAAACACTTCGTGGTGTTCTCAAAACAAAAGAAGGAAAGACTCAAAGTAAAAGAAAAAAGTAAAAGGAAATAAAGAAAAAGCATATTCCTGGCTTATTGTCCAGCGAATCTTGATAGATGGATTACATTATGTACAAAGACGAGTGGAGCTTTTCTTTAGTGCATAATGACTAGTCTTTAGTAATTGCTTCTACAGAGCTGTCATCTTTGTCTATTTTTGAACTGGTTGGTCAAAGTAGGCACTTGTGAGTTAGATGATGTTGAATTTGTTAACAAATCATATTCTTCCATTGTTTTGATAGTTTGCTGAATACTCCAGATAGGGTAGAAAATGATGCTTCAAATTATTTAATGAGATGGAGAGATTCTTGTGAAATTGTGATCTTGTATATTAATGTCATCACTAAATTTTGTCCTCGAAAATTAAGCTTTTTCAACGACTCTTGATTAATTTTTTGACTTTGTTGATAAACTCCTTCTATGCAGTGGACATTTAATTAATTAATAGTTTCCTAATCAAATTCATAGTGTGGTGGTTCATCGATTGGTGGATACATCCCATTGCTTATTCCAATTTGAACGTAAGCTATTCGAGATAGCTGAATGTCTGGTCCTTTGAATATGGAATAACTGCTGAATACTTTGATGAATATTTCTCAATCTTTAACAAAATGTTCTTTATAATTTTTTACTACTTAGGTGAATCTGGTTGGAAAGCCTAAGAGGATATTTAAATTGGTTAGGTAAATAGTATCTACTAACCCATTATGAAAAAAGAGATAGGTGGTGAGTGCTTCAACTTTGGGAAAGATAATATTGGAAATGTTTTGGTCCTCTATCAAATTTTTGAGTGCTTGAAAACAATCATAGAACATTTTAGGAGTAATCTTTTTCATTTCCTCTTTTAATGCTTTTGTAGGTATAGCATTAATTTTATCCATACTGACTGGACATCTAAGTGCTTTCATCTTTGTTTCTGAAGCTGTTTTTTCTAAGACTTGTTTATATTGAGGTCGTAATGATGGTTCTGTGAATTCTTTAAGAGCTTTTTCCGCTTTAGTCTTGGTTGAATAGCTGCGATGAATGAATGAGGATTTTTTAGTAATATGAATTGCAACTTTATGCCATTCGTTATAGATTCCTACCATAAGTCCATTGAATATGACATAGGTTTTTGAGTCAAACATATCTTGTTTCTTTTGAGACACAAGAGTTGTTATTTGTGGTGGAGTGTCTTGTTTGTTTAACGTAGATGTAATAGGTGAAATAGTTGATTGAGAAAGTTGTTGTGGTGTGATTGATTGAACTATACGTGCTTGTTGTTTTTCGAGAAGGCTAATGGTTGTTCTTTACTGGTTGATATCTTCTGTGACTATTCCTAATTGTTGCTACAATTCTAATAAGCCTGCTTCCTTTTCGGCGAGTGATTCCTTCAAGCTGAGGATAGTTGTTTCCCTTCTCTAGTTAAAGTATCTGCAAATCTATCAGCAGAGGATTTGATATAATTAATTTGAAAATTATATTGATGTAGTTTTAATTTCCATCGAATTAATTAGCCTTGATTATAATTAGTTTTAATATTGTATTTAGTAAATCCACATAAATATTTTGAATATGCTTGAATGAGAAATTCGACAGGTAATAAATCCACTTTCCATTTTTGTAGTGTTTTTATACATGCAAATGTTTCCTTTTCATAAATTGGATATTTCCTTTTAATGGGATTAAAAGTCCCATTGATAAATTTGTATAAAAGATATTTCCTTAAGTGAGATGGTTTTGCCAAAAGGCAGCCAACCCATGTATCTATACTTGCGTCAATTTGTACAAGTAATGTATCCTTAGTATTATAATTATATAATGTTGACAAATTTTACAAAGTTTTTTTAATATAAGTACCGTTGCTATATCTTCATCAATCCATGTGAGCTTTTGTGCTGCATTTTAGTTGTAACTGTATAAGTTGCTCATTCGCCTCCAGTTGCTCCACTTTCATTAGATCTTTATTCTAGCAAATGATGATCCTACCAAAGCTATGATATTGATGGTTGGAGAGTAATTTCCAATTTAATCCCAAACAGTTTATTTTATTCAGCTTTTCCTTCTTGATTTTAGTTTACAATAAACAAATTAACAAAAGCTTCTTTCTTATCAGAAAATTCCTCAAAGTAATGAGCTTAGATGGGCAATTTTATACCCTCTCATTCCAAACAATAAGAACCATTTCAGAATACCCTTACTTTTGGAGCTTTTTCTATTACTTTTTAGATCTCCTTGTTTGCTCCTTCTAAAAAATTTTCCCTAGATTTCCTTCTCGTGGTTGCTCTTCCTTTATTTGCATAGACATTAGAGTTGAAGTGGCGTTTTGGATATGAGTTTTAAGAACAATTTTAATTCTTTTCCTTGGTGTTATAATCTACTTTCTTTTTGAAGAGGGTATTGCCCTTATCCACTTGAGATTGAGGTATTTCTTTAATAGTTAAGGGGATTTCTTTAAGCAAGTGGTTTTCATTAGTTTCTATATTAACTTCCTCTTGTCCCATAAGCTTAAAGTAATCTCCTTTCTTAGAAACTCTTCCTGTGGGTTTCCATTCCTTTCCTTGATCTCTTAATATAGGTCTCCATTGATAAGTAACATATACTTTGTCTTTATTAAGTGACTTTTAGCTAACAGTCTCACTATTGGTATGCTCTCCTTCAGTTCATTTGAGATGTTTATGCTGATACATATCTTTCCAAAAACCAATTTGTTTTCCCATAAAAGTGTTTTCATCCATGTATAAAAGTTTAACTAAGTAGCTTTGCTAGTATGTCTAGGCCCTTAGTAGTCTAGTATTAGGGGGAATGTTATGAATGTTCACCTATAGTGGGATGCTTCTTAGCTTGATTTCTTGCATTTCCATTCCTAGTTTACAAGTTTATAGGAATAGAGGAATTTGAAATATGTGCCACAATCCCTCCTCTACTATCTTTGAAGTGTCAGATTTTGTACTGAATATGAACACAAAGTTGTTCTCCTCAGTTAGCATATCCTCTTGTAAGCCCCTATTTTTCCATTATTATTGAGCCCATGTTTGGATTTCTAAGAAAAGGGGTCGTTTTGACATGAAAAATCTAACTAGTGATGCTTCCCAACTCCCAGCTCATTCCTGTAAGACTTAAATACTTAGCTCAACCATAACTTGACCATCTACTTCAAAAGGAGGCCTATGGTGCAGTGAGATGTCAAAGCTATCTCCCATAGTTTGCTTTTAACTTTTCAAGATGGGGAGCTTCTGCTATTGTTTGTTAAGGAGTTGGCCAGTGTTTGAGCTTTCAAGGGTGTTGGGCGAGGGTACAAGATGATTGGTAGGTTAAGGTTAGCTTGGAGGGGACAAGGGTAAGGGTGGATGAGGGAAATAAAATTGAATTTTATTGAAAGAGGAAGGTTGCATATGACAGTACGGGTCAAAAAAAAGCATTACTTAAAATGGTAAAAAAAGGCAGAGGAGAGAAGGAAAATAATAAGGAAAAGACTAGATTACCCTTTGTTGTAAAATAAAGGGAAAGGGCTGAGTCGCTAAGTGAAACGATGGGCTAACTAGGGAGAAAGAAGAGCAGTAACTTATGTAAAAAGAAAAGCAAAAAGGTCACAACTTAAAGTCATAATCGAGGTTCACTTAGAGAGGAGGAGGAGGAGAATACATCTCCTTTTGTATTCTTAAAATCTTAGATTTCATTAATTTTTGGTTTGTTTTAGGTTAGGTTATTGAACATCCTTATTTGAATTTTGCTTAATTTTGGTGTTTATGGTATTTGTTATTTTATTCTCTTAAGTTGACTTACAGTTTTTAAGAATTTTTAAGTATATATAGGATGTACATAAAAATCACATTTCTGTATTTTTACACAGTTCCAGTGACTTATACAACCAATAGACACTATCTTGCATAACCTAAGAATTTTTAAAAATTTACACAAAAAGTCATAATAACTTACAAAGGGTTGGGACATACTCGTGTAGCTTAATTCTCTAGAAATGTCAACTTAAATGCCCATTGACAGCATGTGTCAAATGCACTGCAAAATTTACCTATCTCTGTACATTAAAATTTGTTGTTATGGTGAGTCAAGATCGTATCTACAGGGAATGTTCAGTTAATTTCTGTAATGATTGATGCAAGGAAATAAAAATGGGGATTTTAGGTTTAATGCAATTGATAGGATAAGTAAACTTAAACTAACAAGAACAAATTATAGAAAACAATCAAAAACGTTAAAAGTGATGAATACGTGTGAAACTCGGTTTTTGGATCAATCTCAGCAAAGATACGATTAAACATCTTTCATTGTTGTAATGCTTTAACATCTCTCCTAGAACTATTGGTCGTAGACTAACAACAAGCTTTGTTAATTCAGGTTTTCCCTTAGATTATGTTTAATTAAGATACGATTGTTAATTAAACCTATCTATCGAATAACCTAGAATACGCTCTCTAGATTTAATTAAGCAGTCGCATTACAAAATGGAAAACAAACCAATCTAAAAAACAACCACATAAGCTCGGGTCATTCAACTTAGGTTAAGTTATCCCTAATAATTTGAAACCATTAGTTGCCATAAATGAATCTTAACATAACAATTACGAATTACATTGAGTATTCTAGCAATGAATCCAAATACAATGATTACAGATTGTATTAATGATTCTAGCAATAGGTTCACAATTTAAACAATCTAACAATAATGAGATTACGATTATCCATATATGAATACCCAAATCGATTAAGTAAATGACAACCTAAACAATTCCAATAGAGAAATACAATATTAAACAAAGATAAGATAAGCTTAACTGTGCATCCTAGGCGTTGATTTCACCTTTGAACCGGTATTAGGAAGTTAGCCTTCCATCTCTTCATTAATCTCCAAGGACTAGCCTCTATCACCTCTATCCTTGATGAAAATCGAAGAGAAATGGTGAAGAATGGAGGTGTTTTTGATTCTTTCTACTCTCTTCGTTGTCTGCCATCATAACTTATTCCTTTTTATAGTAAAACCTAGTGACCTCGCGTAAAAAAAAAACTAGAATACTACTATAGCAGTGGAGAGTCTAGGTCGATTCCACAGAGAGTGTGTGTAAAGTTTATGAAATGAAATTAATCAGTGTTTAAGTTTAGGGGGTTTGGATTTTTGAAATAGGAAAATAAAATGAAACTAGACTAATAAAAACAAATTAAAGAAAACATGCCAAAAAAATGATAAAAGTGGAGAATTCGATAGGGACCCGGTTCTTTGGTTCAATATTAATATCTTAGCCTTCACCCTAATTAAGCATATTTCAATGATTTGTTGTTCTCAAACCTCTCCTAGCAACTATTAATCATGGGTTAATAATTAACCTGAGTTTTCCTTTAGGTTTTGTTTAATCAAGATACGATCGTTAATTAAACCTAACCACCGAATAACCTAGGATATGATCTCTAGATTTAATTAGGCAGTAGTATTGCGAATTAGGAAAACTGATTAATTAAGGCAACAACCACATACGACGCGTCATTTAATCTAGGTCTTGTTATCCTTAATGATTACGAATCATTAGTCTTTACACATGAATTTCAACAAAACAATTACAGATTATATCAAAGTTCTAGCAATGGGTTTGCAATTAAACGATTCAATGAACGCATTAAAATCATCCTTTCATAATACCCAATGGGTTCATACACAAATAATTGAAAAATAATGAAAATTCGATTATCCATACACAAAATCCAAATCAATTAACATAGGATAACACAATCAATTCATAATGAGAGAAAGAAACAACAAAAATAGGAAAATATACTTAACACAGTTCGTCAGCGTTGATGTCGCCTCTAAATCGATGTCGAAAACTTAGCCTTCCATAAGTCTCTCCAAAGAAAATGGTTTAGCCCACTTAAATTACCGAAGACTCCCTTATTCTTTACGCCTCCCTTCTCTCGCAGCTATCTTCAAGCTAGGTTCCTCGGTACTATTTGGTGATGTGATGAATAAAGAATCACGGACCACCCTACTATTCACTCTTCCATACTCTTTATTTCTATTGCCCTCATGTTCTCTTCCCACACCACTCTTTCCCCCAGCTACTGTTCACTGACGTGATGATTTAATATGTTTGGCCCAAGCTACTGTACACGCCTCACTTCTGTCGTTGATGTCATTTGTACGTTTTGAGAAAAACGTACCCAATGTCTGCGTAACATCTTTGTTTCATAGACATTATCTGTGTTTCATAGACGTTTACTCCTTGCCTCGAGCAGTTATGCGCCATCATTTCTGCTTGTTATTTCCTGCTCCTTGCTTGGTCCAATGTTCTCTTGGTGCTATCGTTTTGCTCATTCATCTGCTGTTGTTTTGTACGGTTAGCTATCTACCTATCACAACATTTTATTCTTGGCCATTTACGTTTTGGTTGATTTGCTCACCACTTGCTGTAGTGTTACTTCAACGTTTTAAGTCCAACATTGCATGCAAAATAACGTTACTTTCTTCTTTTGCAATTGTTTTATTATTGATCCATAATATTCACGTAGTTGCATGGGAGTGAGATGCAATCTTTAATTTATCTTCTTTGTCTTTTCATTTTTCTTGTCTTCTTCTTGTTTTTTAATTTTCTTCTTCTTACTCTATGAAGACAAGTAAAAATTAATCTTCAAAAAATGGCCCAAATATCATGCTTTTAACTCACTTTAACTTCTTTGCTTCCAAATTGTACCTAAAATCACATATGAGTCAAAGTGAGTATCTTAAGCAATTTCATTTCAATAATCGCTAAGTGATATGGAATAATTTCATAATCAATTAAGTACTTATCAATTTCTCCCACACTTAGCTTTTGACCGTCCTTGGGCAAAACATTAAAATTAAGCTCAAAGAGCCAAAAATATTGACTCATTTTTCATATATTCCAAGAATATATAACCACAACCAAAAATGAGAGACTTTCAAAAATCATAGTAAGAACTCAACATTCCAAGCTTTTACTCATGATCAATCAACATTCAGTACCTTCAAAAACTGAGCAATCTAATGGTAGACTTTGAAATTGTGTTTAACTAAAATATATCTATAGATACACTGACTACTATTCATGATCACGCCATTCCATAACTTTACATATCATTTCATTTCTTCACCACTAATGCTCACATGAAAAATCATGGATCAAAGGACTTTTCAAAGTTGTAATATGGGCGCAGGTAAGGTGAGATGTATTTGGGTCAAGTAGCATGCAAGCTATTAAGCTAGTAAAACAAAGCAACACTTATAAAAAACTGGGTACTGTCAGCTATGATGAATGCAACATTTACCACATTCAGCTCTCACATACAAAACTCATGAAGCATATACCAATCCGTAGGAATCACTCATACAATTTATGCTAACAATACATTGAAATCATAAGAGTGAACCTTCCAAGCTAACATCTACCTCATATTCAATATACTTAAATAACACATTCATTAAAACTCTAGGAAGATGCATTAATCATGAATAACTTTACAAACTCATATGCACTGCCTCCTTGATAAATTTATTTAAACAAAAATTTTTTCATTTTTTTTATTTTTCTTTTCTTTTCTTTTCTTGTGCTTTTCTCTTTTCATTCTTTCTTTTCCTTTCTTTTTTATTAAAAGAAACTAAATTAATGTGGGAATTTCAATGTTAAGACATAATAAAACATCCCAACATTAACCAACCACACATATGTACACCCCACACTTACACTTTTGTACATCCACAAACTCACCAATCACAAATGCTCCAATAGCTTTATGACTTGGGTAAGACATTTGGTTAAGTTTAAAAGCATAAAATGTGGTTTATACAAAAAGAAAGGTATATAGCTCAAAGGGGGCTTATCAAAAAGGAAAATCATATAATGGGTAGGCTATTTGGCTAATGTAGTTGAGAAAAGTAAAGAAAGCCTAATCATATCCATATTAATGCATATGATAAAAATGTAGTCTCGAATAGAAATTCAAGGCAAAATTAGGATGTATATGTCATGAAGGTCACATTATCAAAAGACAATGAGACTGATAGGAATGTGTCAGTTAAATGAGGCTCAAAATTTCATCGGTTTTGTCTACCACTAGTCACTACTCTTCTAAAGATAATGCACATCGGCCAATCATAAGAGTAAAAATACATGCTAAAGTTGCTATGAAATTCTCTAGTCAATTCACACTCTAATCATGACTATATAATCCCAGAATCAACAGAAAAGAGAAAATATTTGTTTCGTTGTTTTATTCGTTCTCTCATTTTGGTTGAAAACTTAAAACAAGTAAGAAACAAACCAACAAAGAACACAAATGTATATAAAAAGAAATGTGAAAATGTAAAGAAAAAAATTTACTTCCCTTGGGTTACCTCCCAAAAAGCGCCTTTGTTTAGGGTCGTTAGCTCAACTCCATGTTTCCTCCTCACGTGAAAAATTTGTGATATTCAGGTGTCACATGCGACTCCCCCAAGTGAGGTTCTTCAGGATAGGTCTCAGTTGATGATCCATCATGTTCAACATCTTCTCTATCCTTTGACTTTCAATCTTGACTAAGTCCATGGACTCTGGAAAGATCCCAAATATCTCTTCGCCTTTTTCTTCCTCATTTAATTCCTTTAATCTATTATGTAAAGGTGAAGAGTTAGTCTAAAAAATAATCATGAACTCAATACTCACCTCTAAGCTAAATGATACAGTTTTTTTTTGCCTCAAACTCCTCCTCAACTTCTTCGACACAAGAAATTCAATGAAGGTTGACCTCAAAATTCTCAAGCTCCTTGTCACTTTGTAAAGTTTTTGTACAAACGTCAATTGGGTATACCACGGGTTGATATGGCTACTTCTCTTTACTTTTCGATTCCAGATGGTTGATATCTCCCCATTGAGGCAATGCATCTTGCTAGAATTACAAAGCATCCTATTTAATTTGCTGTACACCTTGCTGAAACAACTGTTGCACATTCTGTTGAATTTAAAGATTGTTAGCGGCCATAATATTAAGCATTTCTTCTAAAGATGTACCTGAGTCATGTTGGCTCTCCGAATCTTGGTAACTAGACTAAGATTGCCTTTCATCCTACTAGAATTGTTGGATATCCTATTAGGTTTGCTGTACACTCTCTTGAAGCTGTTGTATACCCTGCTGAAATTGAGGATTGTTAGCATTAAAGGTCTTGATATAGTAGTCTAGAGATATACCTGAATCATGATAAGAAACTTTTGGTCTATATGAGAATTGTTGAGCATCCTGCAAACTATCAAGAAAGTAACTTTGTTTATTATCCCATCTATAACTAAAGTTAGGTCGACCAATCCAACATTGGTTATAGGATTAAGAGTAAGAGTTAAAGTAAAAATTACTTCTATCCATGATTTTTTTTAAATTTTTTTCACAACATGAAATAAAAAATGAAAGGATCACGAAATAACTGAAAAGAAACCAATTATGAACAAATATATGCAAAACATTAATTAAAATCACAAACAAAAACTAAAACACCGCATTCTCTGGCAACGGTGCCAAAATTGACCATGCATCGTAACGCTAGTCAAAATAAAATATCTAGACTACTACTATAACAGTGGTGAGCCTAGGTCGATCCAATAAAGAGTGTGAGCAAAGTTTATGAAATGAAATTAAAAGGTGTTTAAGTTTAGGGGAGTTTGGATTTTTGAAATAGGAAAATAAAATGAAACTAGACTAATAAAAACAAATTAAAGAAAACATGCAAAAAAATGATAAAAGTAGGGAATTCGATAGGGACTTAGTTCTTTAGTTCAATCTCAGCCTACACCCTAATTAAGAATATTTCAATGATTTGTTGCTCTCAAACCTCTCTTAACAACTTTTAATCGTGGGTTAATAATTAACCCTTGTTTTCCTTTAAGTTTTGTTTAATCAAGATACGATCATTAATTAAACCTAACTACTGAATAACCTAGGATACGATCTCTAAATTTAATTAGATAGTAGCATTACGAATTAGGAAAACACATTAATCAAGGCAATAGCCACATACGATGCGTCATTTAACCTAGGTCATCTTATCCCTAATGATTACGACTCATTAGTCACTACACATGAATTTCAACATAATAATTAAAGATTATATCAAAATCCTAAAAATGGATTTGTAATTAAACGATTCAATGAACGCATTAAAATCATCCTTTCACAATACTTAATAGGTTTATACATAAATAACCGAACAATAAAGAAAATTCTATTATCCATACACAAAACCCAAATCAATTAACATAGGATAATACAATCAATTCCTAATGAGAGAAAGAAATAATAAAAACAGGAAAATACACTTAACTCGGGTCGTCGATGTCGATGTCACCTCTGAACTGGTTTTGGAAACATAGCCTTCTGTGGGTCTCTCCAAAGAAAATGGTTTATCCCATTCAAATAATCTTACGGAAGACCCCCTTGTTCTTTGTGCCTTCCTTCTCTCACAACTCTTTTCACGCCAGCTTCCTTGGTATTATTTAGTGATGTCATGAATAAAGAATCATAACCACCCTATTATTCACTCTTCCATACTCTCTATTTCTATCGGCCTCCTGTTCTCTTCTCACACCACTCTTCCCTAGCTATTGTTTACTAATGTGATGATTTAATTTGTTTGGCCCAAACTACTATACACGCCTCACTTCTGTCATTGATGTCTTCTGTGCGTTTTGAGCAAAACGCACCTAATGTCTGCGTAACTTTTTCGTTTCATAGACATTGTCTGCGTTTCGTAGACGCTTTCTCCTTGTCTCCTAAGGCCATCTCCAACCATTACACCAAATTTTTACACCAAATTTGGTGTAAAATAGAATATTCCTAGAATCTTTTTACA
>JANZXP010030935.1:0-12729 GCA_027576715.1 Erythroxylum flavicans
TGCTGTAGAAATAAGTGACACGTGGAAGTAGGATTGAGTGATAAATGGCTTAGAGGTAGTAGAAGTGGTGGTAAAGGAGTTAGACACGAACCAACAGTGGGTATAGGTCCAAATGGGACATTGATTAACCTAAAATTTGTTGGTCAATATTTAATATCACAAGTGCACATGCGTAGTTGTATCTAGTACCAGCAAATATGGTTCGATCCCACGAGGACAATGTGTACTAGTAATTTTTGTTGTTATATTATTTAAGTATTGATTATGGTTGAATTAAGAAAAACTCAAGTTAAATAAACAAGCAACATGAATTAGGCAAAGAATTGGTAGCACTAGATTAATTACCGATATCAAATAATTAGTATCTAGGCATCCAATCCCCCTAAATCCTTAACCGATTGATTATTTTTTATATAATTGTGTTATTAATTAGTTGGACTGTGGAGATTCCTAAGGTATGCTAATAACTAAGTTTGAGTATACTAATAACTAACCCTAAGTTCTCTAACCAAATTACACATGTTAAAACTTATAGGATTGTGTTACCGTGTTATGAATCCCTCTATTAGGTTTAACCCTAATCTAAAATATTTACGTTGTCCTATCTCTAGGATAGCAATAAACTCTTTCCAATTATCCTGGATCTATTCAACCAAGGATTTCTCAATCACTAAGTATGAAATCAGATTAAAGTCTAATAAATCAGATTAATAGACAATCGTAAAAAAAATATCAAGCAAGAATACATTAAATATGGGTTAAAAATTATAGTCAATTAACATCTATCAAATATTCCCACATTTAAGTTTTTGCTTGTCCTCAAGCAAACCACAATCAAAATTATAAATTTTACAACATCAATCTATCATTAGTCTCAAACTGTCCATTCATACAATACATCATTATATCATATTGAATCAAATTAACATGCAATCAGAATCAAGTTGTCATAAATTAACCTTCCTAAGTGATATTAATAATAATCACATCAACAATCACATTGAAATCAAATGCATACCTCTTTACACTCTCACCAGGATTTCACTCAATGCACTCAAGTGTTTAGGATGAAAAATGTCGAGACTCTCAATCAATGCATAGCAGGATCCTTACTATAGGCTTGTAACAAAATCACATCTCCACTAGTTATGTACAAATTAGAATCAAAAATCAAAAGGACTTTTGCTGGACCCCATTTCCAGAGCCTAACTATCCGAATGTCATAAAAGCGTGAGCATGTGTATTACCTTGTAGGGTTATTTCTATGAACTCTCATTAGCTATAGTCGGTTCATCGTCATTCTTATTACAACTTAAAAGTTTCCTATTATACAGATCAAGATATGCTTAAAATCCAAAGTATGCTCATAACTAAGTCATGCTCCTCCAATCGAATCCCTCACTTTCTTTCCATTAATCTTTTCAAATTAACACTAAAGGATGCCTTTTGGAGGGATAGAAAAATGGTTTAAGAGTCTATTGGCTCAATAATCACTTCATTTGGAGGTCGGACGATGAAATTATGGCCAAAAGAGTCAACCACGATTATGTTCTCAATCATGTTGTACCTATCTTGCAACAATTAGCATAACTTTCACTAGAGATATCAGATTGTGGTCATTTTAGGATGATTTCGAAAAGGGCTTCGATATATACAACTTTTGTGAAGATCTTAAAGAACAATTTTCTCATCTAGAGGGTAAAAATCGCTTCATATTACGCTTCACCTGGTGCTTCATCTGGTGCCTTGTCTGGTACCTATGCTTTGTCTAAAGGCCGTATCTTTTGCATCCTAAGTCCAAAAATTCCAAAATTTATATCGTTAGAAAGATAAGAAAAAGATATACAACTTTAACGCAGAACTTGAAGAAAAATTTTTGTCATATAGAGGGTCAAAATCCCTTCGTCTGGCGCTTCACCTAGCGCTTCGTCTGGTGCCTTGTCTGGTACCTATGCTTCATCTAAAGGCCATATCCTTTGCATACAAAGTCTAAAAATTCCAAAATTTATATCGTTAGAAAGATAAGAAAAGGATCTACAACTTTTGTGAAGAAAGTTTTGTCTAATTGTTCCTATATTTGTACAGTTTATGCCTTGAAGTTTCAAACTACATTTTAATCCTTATACTCTATTTTTATTCATCTGCTATCAACATTTATAAATATATGCAAAACTAGTAACTACAACCACAAGACCTGAGTTAAACATTCAATTCCATACATACATCTTCCAATCTAAATAATTTTACTTAAGACAAATCCATCCCAAAAACCATCACGCAAAAAAATTTTCATTTGGCAGAACATAGCATTTTACACATATATATGAGAATCTCTGCAACTTTTTGTCAACTTTAAATAACGGAGTTACGACTCCATATTACAAATCTAAAAAACCACATCAGTAGCAGAATGCAAAAACTTTCATAGATACTAATGCTTGAAATAATTCTAAGTGTTAAAAGTTTCTGAACTACCTAGTTAAGTTACAAATGATAAAAAAAATCCTTGGAGTGTTCCAAATTTTGCAAGTTAAAGTTGTTCTGCTTTTTCTTCACTTGAGGAGTGGAAAGATAATGGGGTGAGCTAGGAAGCTCGGTGGCTAATACATTTATAGCCAGCAATAATGAACCACACACATTCATGTAGTGGGGTGAGCTAGGAAGCTCAGTAGCTAATACATTTATAGCTAGCAATAATGAACCACACACATTCAAGTATATCTATATAAATCACATGCCAAACTTAGTAAATCACATTCAAAATTTTAGACTTTTACAAATATCTGAAACATATTCCCACACAATTTAGCTCATATTTTTCATTCAATCATCACATAATATCATTCAAACATCTTCCATTTCCAACAATTCAAGATGTAATGCACAAACAAAATAGCTTGAGAGAATCCCATAGAACGAAATGGCGAAACCAAAGTTTACATCATGAACAAAATGACTCTATTTTTTGGAGCTCATATTCCACAAGCGGTCAGCTGAAAGAAGGCTTTAAGTCAACGTGCACATAACGAATGAAATGGTATCTCTCTTACCCATATAAACAGATTTTAGATGCATACATATCAAAATCATATTTTTCATGCTTCTTAAATTTCTGTTTTTCCTTAGCATAAGGCAACACAATTATACAAACAAACGTGATATAAAATCAGAGAATGTTTTTCCCACATTTACAATGAGTCAAGACAAACATTAATAGCATTCATACATGCAAATAGTTTTGCTCATCATCACAAAACTATAAATATATTACCCACCTATTTACTTGATGCTTCCAAGATCAAGCTTGTTCTTCTCCTTGCTCTTGACTTCGACTAGCTTGATTTCCTTCAAAAACATATATTTTTATTTAATAAACACACATGAAAGAAGCTCTCCTTAAACCTAACTATCCATGAATGAGCTTAAGATTGATCTATTCTTAATTTATCTAATTAGAAGAACTAAGATCTACTTAAGTTCATAAAAGAAATCTAAGAACACATTTCTCTTATTCCTCTTCTCTCTCTCTTCATTTTCATCACATAAAATCTATTTTCTCTACTTCCTTCATCTGTCAAAACAAAAAGGAATAGGCAAAGAATACCTAAAAACTCACCTAAACTTTTACTTCTTCTTTCTGCTTTTTCTTTCTTTCCTTCTTCTTCCCTTTCTTTCTCCTTCTCTCCTTCTAGTCTCTTCCACGACTCTCACCCTCTTTTTGTTTCTTAACTCTCATGATTCCTACTTCTCTTCTTTTTCTTATTTGTTTAAGACAAAATTTTTAACTTTCCAATTTTACCCTCCTTATTAAATCCAATTCCTACTAACTCCTCCACTTAATTCTAACATTTCATTTTAATCCATACAACCATATGTAAATAATAATATACCTAATTAAACTCCAAAACTTTTTAACTCAAAAATTCTAATTTTTACTCATGAATAAACGCCATCAAATTCTCATTTAATAATGCCAACTTCCAATAAAAGTTCGGGGTCCAACATCTTTATATAGGTTGTATTAGGGCTTAGGTAAGGTATTTCTCTAAGAATAGTCTCTTCATCTCTAACCGAGTATTCACACTTGCAGTAGGTAAATCGAACAACCAATCCTTTGCTGCATCTTTTAGTGAGAATGGGAAGGGGCTTAATATGATTTGCTCGTCTGTGACCCTAGGAGGCTTCATGCTCAGGCAAACCACGTTGAGCTCCTTAATATGCTTATATGCATCCTCACCTATAAAACTATGAAAATTGGGTAACAAATGTATTAATCTAGACTTTAACTCGAAAGTAAAATGCTAACAAAATTTGGAAATGTAATGTTTAAAGGTCTTTGGGTTAGGTCCCAACTCCCTCAGCATTCTCGAATTTGCCATAATATCTTTAGATTCAAATTTTGATTCTACTTCTGATTCTGTGCTTGCTGCTCTTTGTAATCTTTGTAATGTCCTTTTGATCTTCAGATCAAGTTGCTCAAGTTCTCTAGGAGTAGATCTGGTCACTACCATACGCCAACACTAACAAACATTTAAAAATTAACATAACAAAAAGAAATAATTATAAACAAATATATACACAAAACACCAACTAAAATAAAAAAATTAAATCATCACATTCCTTTGCAACGATGCCAAATTTTAACAGCACTTGTTGAGTGCACTACAAAATTTACCTAACTCTACACACTAAAATTTATAGTTGTGGTAAGTCAGGATCGTATCTATGAATGTTCGGTTAATTTTCGTAAAGAAAATAATTGATCCAAAAGAAATAAACAGGGGGTTTTGGGTAAATTCAATTCAGATAACAAAATAAAATTAAACTAACAAAAGCAATTTATCAAAAACAGTTAAAAATGACAAGTGATAAATGTGTGTAAAACTCAGTTCTTTGGTTTAATCTCAGCCTATGGACATTTTAACATATATCATTACATTATTGTCCTCACACCTCTTTCCGAACTATTGGTCATGAATTAACAACAAGCTCTGTTAATCCCCGATTTTTCTTTAGATCATAGTTAATTAAAACATGATCTTTAATTAAACCTAACTATAGAGAAACCTAGAATAAGATCTTTAAGTTTATCTGGACAGTCGTATTATAAGTGAGAAAAATGGATCAATCTAAGCAATAATCACACAAGCTCGAATTATTTAACTTACACTATGTTATCCCTAACGATTCAACGATGTTAGTTGCAATATATGACCTTTAACACGACTATTACGTATCGCATTCAAGTTCTTGCAACAGGTTTCCATAAAAAACGATTCAATAAAGTATCAAAAGCATTTTTACACAATACCCAATCAATAGTCCTAAGATAACATAAACAATCTAAAAAGAGGGAAAGAAAACGATACATAATAATATTATGCTTAATGTTCTCTTTGCCATCGATTGCACCTCCAAATCGGCGTCAGGAAGTTAGCCTTCAATCTTCTCCCTCGAATCCAAGCATTAGCCATTGTATCCTCTTTTGGTGTTGAAAGTCAAGAGAAAATGAAGAAAAAGTAGGTTTTTGCTTCTATCCCCAAACAATTGTTTTGGCCATCAAAACATTACCCTTTATAGTTAAAAATTATAGTTAAATGGGACAGTTGTCCGTTCTCGCACCCGTGAGTGACTACTCGCAGGTGTGAGAGGGACCTCAAGGGTGTGACATGCTTTGTCACACCCATGAGTAGCTTCTCATGGCTGTGAGAGGCTTCTTACGACCACGAGAAGCATAGCATGGGCCATTGTGTGATTGTGAGATGATTACTTACTTTGTTCTTCACTTTCACACTCTATCTTGTCCCTTCTTCTTTTAATCCTCTTTTTGTTCTTGCTCCATGAATCAACAGAGAATAGACATTGAGAAGATGGCTTCAATGAATATGCCTTTGGGTCACTTTAGCTCTTTCATTTCTAAAATGTACCTAAATCAAATATCAGCTAAAGTGAGTATCCTAAGCATTTTTAAGGCATTAATAACTAAGTGTAGTATTAAGCACATATCAATATTACTTTGTTTTTATGATTTATGATACCACTAAAAAATATAATCACATTTTCTAGCATAAAAATGGAGGCCTTTAATAAGTAAGAAAGTCCTAATAAAATATTAGTGAATTGTGACCTCATTGTAAGTCTTTTTTAAGTTGAAAAATTAAAATCAGTAGTACTAACAAAGTTTGACTAATTTAAGTGAAGAATGCATGGTTAAACTCAAATGTACAAAATACTATTTCCTTAGGGTATTAAAGAATATTCAAAAAATAATATGGAAATTCATGTATGATAGATTTTTCATTTTTCTAATTTTTCAAAGAGTTAATAGTTCTTTTTGTAACCAAGTTAGACATTAGATAAGAAAACAATATTTAGAGAGCAATATAGTGGTTTGCTGATTTCTTTCCTCTTAAGAGGTCTAACCTTTAGTAAATCTAGCATAAGGGTCTATTAGCCTCCCTGATTCAGGTTTTTCTCAGTATTAATTAATGTTTTATCATAACTAGAACTATTATCAAACAGTGACCTGGTGATATAGGTAATTCATGCTTTTTGGAAGTTAAATGCATTCCTCTTGAGGGATGAGGATACTTTAACTTGAATCCATTTCATGGTTGAGCATTATTTAAATTCCTAACAGTAACAAGCTCTATTAGAAGTTAAGGAACTCTTTGTAGGATGGAATTTACATCTCTGGCCTCCCCTTTAAATATGTGTTTGATTCTTTAAGCTAAATAGAGTGTATAACATGGCTATACGAGAGTTTTAATAGGTTTAGTTCTCCTTAATGATTGTATTTGAATTTAGCTACACAAAGTATGATTTCCTTCCAATTCCTTCCTAGGTATCTCTTATGACATAGAGCTTGAATGTAATACCATACATAAGTTTAAAATTGACATAAAAAGAATAAGATTCTGGCTCTTTACTGCACAGGAGCAATATAAGAGGAGAAAAGAGAGTAACCTTGATTATGTCCCTTGTTAGAAGCTTCTCTTTAATGGCTAGCCAAGGATAAAGGGAGTTTTATATTGATTATTGGAAAACTAGACTTACTCCTTCCATTGTATTTGTTCCCTAAGTTTTGCGAATATACTTCAATAAGAGTGGAGCACATAATCGATAATAGAAAGAAAATTAGTTTTTGGTTTGACAACTAGACAGATTTAGGGTGACTTTACCTACACTCCACTTATAATTTGATTCAACACTACCTACCGAGTAGTACAAAAAGTTTCCTCAGTCATTAATAATAATAGATAGTGATGTCCTGCAATAAGGTTACCTAGATTCACCAACTATCTAATAATAACACAAATATAATATCATAAAAGACCAAAGTTTGGTGGAAAAAGCTTATCTCTCCTTTATTGGTGTGTGTGTGTATTTATATACAAGACTATATAATATATTAGGTATGTAATTGTAGGATTACAATAAATGAAAATATACAAATTTATAAAACTAATATCAAGGCTACTAATATCAAAGATAATATAATGACTACTAATATGAAGGATAATATTAAAGTAATATTACTGTTGACTTCCCCCCTCAAATTGATGTTAGGTATCCATAAGCATCAATTTGGAAACTAGATACTGGTGTCGTGTAGAAGTCATACATTTAGTAAGCAAATTAGTAAATTGATCTTCATAAGGAACATGATGAAGTTAGCGAATTTGATCTTACACAAGCCCATAAATATTGTGGTAGTCTACCTTAATATGTTTCGTGCGTTCATGATGGACAAGATTAGTTACTATACAAATAGCATTAATATTATTAGCATAAACAGATGTAGGTTTATCAAATGAAATGCTAGAATCTAATAGAAGTAAATGAAATAGGGGATGAGCCGAAAAAGATACACCAACCACTAGTGGAACGCCTTATATCAGGGTACCCAACATAATCAGCATCAACAAATATAACAAGTTCAATAGAGGATATTGAAGATAAGAATATACCAATTCCTAAAGTATCTTTCAAATATTAAATGATGCGAAGTAGCGTATAAAGATTCAATTTAAAAGGATTGGAAACAAATTGACTAACTATTTGAATAGAATAATAAATGCCAGGTCGAGTTATTGTAAGATATATAAGACTACCAACAAGATGCCTATAAAGGGTGGTCAGATCAAATAATGATTTTCCTGCATCTTTTGTTAATTTAAGATTGATCTCCATTATTTATAGGAAGATTGGCTAATTGGATCAAATCATCAATATACTTTTGTTGTCTAAGATATATGCCATTTTATGTTTCAGAAACCTCCAATCCCAATAAATAAGACAAATGGCAAAGATCTTTCATAGAAGGAGGATTGGAGAATTTTCTTCAACTTGTCAATTTCCAGTTGATCATCTCCTGAGATAACCATATTAGCAACATACACTAGCAAAACAATGATGTCATTAGAGGAATTTGAAGTAAACAACAAATGATCAGTGGAACCTTTTTGAAACCTAGTTGATTTAATAGTAGATGAGAGTTTATCAAACCATGCACGAGGAGCTTCTTTGAGTCCATAAAGTGACTTGTTGAGTTTGTATACCAAGTTAGGATTAGAGAGAGGATATCCTTGTGGTCGTTTCATATATACATTCTCTTTCAAGTATCCATGCAAAAAGGCATTTTTGTCATCTATATGATGTAAAGGCCATCTTTTAGTGAATGGCACCAGTATCAACATTCGAAATATTGTCATCTTAGCTATTGGAGAAAAGTTCTCCTCGTAGTCAATACCATATTCCTACGTAAATCCTTAAGCAACTAATCTGGCCTTAAACCTATCAATAGAACCATCAACTTTGAGTTTTGTATTATACACCGATTTACTACCAACCACTGATACATCAAATGGAGCAGGAACTAATTCCTAAGTTTGGTTTGCCTCAAGATCCAAAATTTCCTCTTCTATAACACTCTTCCAACATGTAATTTATGTTGCTTCTTTATAACTAGAAGGTATGGAAATGGAATTAATAGTGCTAAAATAAGCATTTGAAGGACCATAACATTCAAGGGAATAACCATATCTATTTGGAGCTTTTCCTAAGTTGGAATGGGTTGAACGACATGCCTTAGATGGAGGGGAAAGGGGCATTGATATTAATTGTGGACTTATTGGACCTTCAGGAGTAGGATTGGGTTGAAACATTGATGATGTAGATACACTTGAACCTAGAAAGTCAATTTCTGAATTGTTTTCTAAATGAAAAGTATCAGAAAATGAAGGCATGAATGACAAAGTTTCACCAGTGGAATGTATAGGTGTTTTAGAATAAGATGAAAAATAACATAAATTTTCAAAAATATTCACATGACGTGAGATGCACTTTCTTCTTGCTTGGAAATCATAGCAAAGCCTTTATGCTTGTCATAACAACCAAGAAACACATATTTGGCAACTTTAGGAGATAATTTGGTTCATTCATATGGAGGCTTTAAGACAAAACAAATCCAGCCAAAAACTCAAAGTTGAGAACATGTTGGGGATTTCTTATATAAGCAAAACCAAGGTGTTTTGTTTTGAAGCATATATGTGGGTTGTCGATTGATAAGAAAAATAGTTGTATAAATGACTTCTACCTAAACTATGAGGGACATGAGACTCAAGGAGGAGGGTACCAGTAATGTCACATATATGTCGATGTCTTCGTTCGATGACACCATTTTGTTTTAGGCTTTGGGGATATGATGGTTGATATAAAACCCCTTTAGTCTAAAAGAATGTTATAAGCTATGAGCAATGAAATTCTCCTCCAAGGTCATATTGAAAGATTTTAATGGCTTTGCCAAATTGTGTCTCAATCATGCTAAAAGGCTTTTACTATATTGGCAACTTCACATTTAGCATTCAAGAAAAATACCCAAGTAAAACGTGTATAATGATCAGTGTACAAGACAAAGAACTTATATCCCAACATCGATAAGGATGGTGATGGCCCCAATAAATCAATATAAGTACGATCAAAAGTTGCATCCATATGAGATGAGCTAGGAAGAAAACGTAATTTAGTAGTCTTACCAAAAGCACAGCTTTCACAATTTAGTGTCAAAAGGTCACAATTAACATTTAGTCGAATAGGAGGAATAACAGATTGAAACATGCTTTCGAGTCTACTAATATAAGGGTGTCCAGGACATCGATGCCAAAGATTCCACTTTTTATTATCCAACAAAATTCCGTTTAAAGAAGAAATAACACAACAAAAAGGAGAGTAAAATCTATTACTCATAGAAACTTGATTATCTAGGTCCAAGTGAAATAATCTTCCTTGTTTATGCCCCTTCTTGATCACGCTCCCACTATGAAGGTCCTGTATAAACCAACCAGAAGGAGGAAAATTAACAGAACAATCGTTATCAACCAATTGGCCTACAGAGATTAAATTGGTAGTTAAATTCGTGGTATAGAGGGAATTAGAAAGAGGAAGAGATTTATTCAAAGAAAGTGTTCCCATCCCTTTTATTAGTATTTTTTTGACCACTAGCAGTAGTAAGGCAATAGTAAGAAATATGAAGAATAGAAAGAACTGAATTATGCTGGTGAAGGAAGTTAATAAAACATGACTTTGGACATGTATGATACTTGACATTTCTTTTATCCACTTTTGGGCCATTAATACAATATTTTATTTTCCAAAAAATAAAGTAAAGAATTTGCCTGATCCGTGCTTCAGCCATATTATTTTGTCCTTAATAGATTGATCATGTAAATAGCTTGGCATTAAGTTGATAATGATACCCTCTTAGGTTATGTTTGGTTGGGTAGTTATTAATGGAATTGAATGAAATGTAATATTATTCCATCATTTAGGAGGAGAGTTTATAATGTAATGGAATGGAATAGGATGAAAGGGGAGGGTCTCACATTACATCACATTTTATCCTAAACAGTAACAATAAATTACCTTCAATTTTGTGGGTTTCAGATGGAATGTAAAATGATAAACAACATTTCATTATATTACATTATGAACCCTTCTTCTAAACAATATTTTACTATATTACATTATGAACCCTTCCATCCCTCCCAAACAACAAGTTTCTAATATTACATCCATTTACATTCCATTCCATTTAAACAATTCCATTCCATTAAAAACCTTACATCCAACCAAACATAGCCTTAAGTTAAGCATTGGCCAATGCTAGTTATTTCCCAAAATCACATATTTTATTTTTTTCATTTATAAGCATGATTGACATTAAAGTGTTGGCATAATGAGGTTCTAACACCATCAACAATTTTTACCTCTATTTGAGGTTTGAGTTAATCTTTAACCTTGAGTATATAATTAAACGACTAATAATTTATAGACAGGGATGTCAAGTTTTGCTCAACTCAACCTATTCTCACTTAAAGTCAATAAGCTTGGCTTAAGTTCACTAGGCTCGGGCTAACTAGCTGGGTCTAGCCCAAAGCTTAAATATACTAAGTAAATGATGATGTCTTAACTAAAATAATGTCATTTTTAAATTTTAAATGAAAAGAAATTAATTAAACTTAGCCAAGCCCAATCAGGCTAGGTTGCCTAAGCCCAATCCTACTCAAGCTTAGGCTGCGAGTCTTAGGCCAAATCAAGATTTGAGCCGAGTTTAGGTTTAAACGTAAATTTTACCCCGGCTCCCATCTTGACATAATGTTGTTGCATTTGCCATGGATGCATGCATCACATACTTAAGAATGTAGCAAAAATGTAGGAATCTAGATTCCGACACCATGACAACCCGAAAAACACTGAATCATACATGCATGTATGGACATGTAAAAGAACATGAAATATAAAACATTTTTACCTTTTGTTTCTCCTTCTTTCTTGTTCTCCTTGTTTGGGTTGTTGCAAACACAAACCCTTCCTTGATCACTCAAGAATACACAAAGATCAAGAAGAAACAATGTATAAGGGTGATTTGAGTACCAAACTAGATGAGTTCTAGAAGATGCTCAAAATGAAAAGATAGATTAAGAATCTTGTTGCAAGCACTTTGATTCATACAGCAATTGCATAAATTGAAAGAACAAGACTCTTAATACCTTTCTCTCACTCTAAAACTCTTTTAGAGCCCTTATGCTCCCACTTAAGTATGTAAGAAGTGGTAAGACCTTGTGCACATAAGTGAAGAACTCATTTATGTACTCATTCATACCCTCTGTCACGATCGTCTACTTAAAAAAATAGGCTCGCCATATGCCACGATCGTGGCTTACTTAAAATTAGCCACATACACTATGTTTTTCATCCGATCTTTTGTGCGCATGACCCTTAAGTTTCAGGTTATTTTAGGCGCTTAAATTAACTCTTAATTTAAGCAAATCATAATGGGTTTCATGATGCCAATTTGCCAAAATATAAGTAAATTAACACACGAACTTTTCGATAGTTAATTCTCCGACTTATGAACCTTTCCATAGATAATTATAGTACAATTTGTCCTTTCACCATACTATACTCTACTTGGTTTGGAGTATCGGCTATGTGTCAACTCCCACTAGACTGACTACATCATATCTAATCTAAGTGATGTTAGTTCTTGTCTTAGAATCTCATTACTCTATGTGTCATTGAAGACTCTCTTCATGACACATAACTCTTCTGACCAGAGACTCCTGAGTAATGACCCCAACAAGAGATCGTAGGTATCCTCTCCTTCTATCAGGAGTGGTGAATCCTTTATTGGCTACCCAATTATCTTCAAATACTAATAGCTTTACC
>JANZXP010030946.1:0-12728 GCA_027576715.1 Erythroxylum flavicans
GCATGAGATGTGTTAATTTACCACACCTGGACCCGTTTCTTTGGTCCGACCCGTTCTCTGGAAACGGGATGTTACATTATTAATTCAGAATTTTTGGTAAAAATTGAAAGATTTCTGAAATTTTGTAAATTTTTGGACTAGGAAAAATGTCAAGTGGTAAGACAAATTGATTTGTGGTAATAGAAATAAGTGACATATGGCAATATAAATAATTGACAAGTGACACTAAGATTTAATGACAAGTGACATAGAAAATTTGGTAAAAATTGGTTTAGAAATTGGGAGACAAATGGACTAGTTGTTAAAAGATCAATTGGGGAGCATAAGAGGAGGACATGTGGCAAGTGATAAGTGTCAAGCCACTTACCACACACCTCACTCTCGATACATTGACTTGAAAGATAACCATCTTTGTCTTTCATTTTACTTTGGCTAAAATCTCTCTTCTTCATTTTCTTTCTTCTCTTAACTCACGATACTCTCACATTCTACACTCACGATTTGAGTTACCATCATCTTTCACCTTACTACTTCAAGATCCTTGCTATTTCTTCATCTTGTTACTAAAATGCCCAACACATTTCACCCTTAATTGTTGATGATCGTGTATGCTTGAGGGTAGGGTTACGTGATCTTCAAAGCTTGGAATTAAAATAAGTAAGTGTATTATTATAGATCTTCATAGCTTTGTTAAATGAAACATATAAAATGATAGTTAGAGGTAGAATGATCATAAAAATGGTGATGAATGAGTGTTGAACGTTGACAAAGAAATGGGTATATTGATGTCTTGTTTTTGTGTTTATGATAAGTAATAATCTATAAATTGTTATAGGGATAGTTTGAGATGGATTGATTTAGTGAAAATGGTATGTGATAAGTGCAAAAATTATGATAAATGAATGGATAAATATGTTTTGTTTTTAGGTGTATAAAAAGGTGGGTTATTGGTTATTTTAAAAATGAATTAGATTGAGTTTTGAAGTTAAAGAAGAGGTAAGAGTAGTTCTTGAAATGAGAAGAACTAGGATTTATGAATGATAAAGATTGATGATGATATGTTCTGTTTTTGTATGATTGATGAACCATAGGTTATGAGTTGTTTTATAAATGATATTGAGATTGAATTGAGGTGAGAATGAAAAGGGTATGAAGTGGTAGTTAGATTAGTATGAAATGAAGTTGCATAAATGGACATGAATTTTGGAAAATTTAGAGTGTTAACGATGTTTCTATGTATGAGAATTTGTTGAGAAATGAAAGAAGAAAGGCAGCGCATGATCATGGCTGATCACAAGGTTACATGCGCTAAGTCTTACTATTTATAACCTTAGTAAATTCTACAAGCGCACGAGTCGTTCGTGTAGTAACTAAGATATCGATTCCACAAGGAAGCCTAATCTAGTCCTAAAATCTAAGGTCGTACTAAAATTTCAATAATTCAAATTAAGTAAACTAATGCAGAAAATAAATCAATCAACAATTAATTCAAGAATTGAGTAGCAGAAATCTAATTAAGAAACAAATCACACAAACCAATCCAAACCCTACTTAAATTATCGAGTGAGAGAAAGGAGATTTTGATCCGAAATTAATGAAAAAATAATTAATTGCAAAATTACCGATTTAATGTGTCCAAATGATCCTAGGGTGAATTACTCTCTTTCGAGTTATAATTCTTAACCTTAATTGATAATCCCTAATTTAAATTATGAAAATTGTGATCTCTCGATTCGCAATTGGCCCAAAACCTAAATTAGTTCTAAAATTGTCTACTAACCTACTAAGAACCCATGCTCGATCTCTCGTTACACGATTCTATCAGTTTGATTTAATCCTTTATCTATCAATTCACCTAACTCTTGTTAGCCCAAATCGATTATTTTCACTTAGCTCACCCTCTCAGTCTATTGCCAAGTTATTAAGAACGAGAATTAAATCACAAATAAATCAGTAAAAACCCAATCAATCACAATTTCATTAATCTCAAAAATCAAGATCCAAACGTGAGTATAAACACAACTCAACATTCAACACAATATAATCTCGACACTTATTTCAATTCTATACATAAACAAAACTAAAACAAATGGAAAATACATCAGGAACAGAGTTGGGGAGACGAAGACAATAGGAAACTACCTGTTTTGGGAAGTACATCATATCAAGCTCTTCTCCGTGTCTCTTTTCCTTTGTCTCCCTCCTCAATCGCTCGATTTCTCTCTAGGTTTTCTCATAATCGGGTCGTGTGAGTGCTCTCTCTTTCAGACTCTTCACGCCTTACCTTTGACTTGTAATGTTCTATTTATACTTTTAAGCCTCTAGGTCCAAGTCGAGGTCGAAACGGTCCAAACAATCTTGCGAAACTTGAGTTTTTTTGTCAGCTCGATGCAGGTCACGATCGTGGCTCTGTCTGCCACTATCATGACCAGTTCCTTTACCTTTCTGTCTTGATTGTGGTCTCATGTGCATGATCGTGGCCTGGATGTACACTCTCTATCACAATCGTGCCCTCATGTGCACAATCGTGGCTTGGCTGCTCTGGCTCTTCCTTATCTGTCACGATCATGGCCCTGTTGTGCACGATCGTGACCTATAGCTTTGGCCCAAAACTCCTCGAATCTTCTCCGTTCTTCACCGTTTACCCTGAAACACTAACAAATGCATCATGGCACCTTAAAAATATAACATTTAAGCTTAAAGATTTAATCTAACCCATAAAAAACACTAAAACACTCAAACTAGCATAATTAAACCTTAAATGCATACTCAATACTCAAATTCACACTAAATACGTAACAAATTAAACCCCAAAATATCATGCAATTGACAACTATCAACATCCCCACACTTAAATGTTTGATTGTCCTCAAGAAAACAAAATAACAACACACAACAAACACAAAACTCGCAATGCAATAATGAGGCAATGGCTTTGATCTTCATGAAATGAATTTAATCTTGAACACAATCATTCAGTTATGTCACATCATTAGCATGCAAAATATGTGTCTAGGGGCTTTGAACTAAATATACAACTTAATCGAGACCTCATTGTTAACTTATTTACCCTTTTCAATTGTGCACACACATTGATAATTTCTCGATTCCTCAGACTTTATAATTGTTCCTAAGTATATTTTCATGAAAATTCAAGCTTATTACAAGTACGGTAGGTTTTTATTAAGAAAACACACACTTTTTTTTCTTTTTTTAAAATCAGACTTAGTCTTTTACTCAGAGGCAAACATTTGTGATGAATATCGATCCAGTTACTCAACTAAGTCATTTTACTAAATAGCTTGGTTAAAACGTCATTATAGCCTTTTTAAGTGAAAGCACACATTTGTGATGCGTGTCGATCCGGTTACTCAGCTATTATCACATTTTCAACTAGCTACTAGCTCTATTCATAACTCGAAGGTTAGCGTAATTGTGATTTATTAAGAAAACTTTTTTTATTGCCTACCTTGTTGCTTTCAGTTATTCGTTTTCATAAAAAAAACTAGTTAAGCAATTCAAGTTAAAAGACCTCACATTATGAATGAATGTGACAATCTAAAGGGTACTAAATTTACACTAAGTCCTAATTAGGCTTTATATTTATTCAAAGGCCCCCTAATTCACTAATTTTGTAGGCTAATGATTATTCACAACCTAATATACTATGTCAAAAATTAAAAGAATTTCACTCGATCTAAGCCATTGATACATTCACACACTTCACATAATGCAACCTAATAACTATCATACAGTATGCAAAAATCACATACAAAAGCAAAACACACAATCCCTCCCTACACTTAAACAACACATTGTCCTCATGTGAGAAGGAAGTACACACAAGCACATAAACAAAAGGTAAAGACCAAAATTAAAGTAACAAAGAACAAATAAATTGAACAATAAAAAAAAAAAACATAAACGTAAAGACAAAATAGGATTGAAGGCTAAATTGAGAAAGAAAAATTAATTTGGGTAAGACAAAAATCTCAAGAGGATGGAGGTGGTGACGATGTCAGAGGTGGCAATTGAACACCCTCAGACTCGAAATACCGATGGATCTATCGAATATCTCAACTCTCTCATTGTTGTGTGCGCGCCATCCTGCAAGTGTTCTGTTGGTTTCAGTGATTGCATCCAGAACTTCCTTCTAGTCATGTTCTTCTTCTTCATTGATCAATCATCCATTTTATCCCGAAATCTTATTCCTTCTTGATTTTATTTGGAAATAAAAATAATCCTAACTACAGAATTTAAACATTCTAACACAAATAATTAAAGAAAGCAATTTTTCGTAGGTTGCCTCCCATGCAGTGCTTCTTTTAACGTCAATACTTGATGCTCTTCTTTGGAAACTCAGCCAGGATCAATTATGAGCAGCTTGCTTCCACCCCTTTCATTTAATATCTATTTTGTAGCCTGTAAGTAAGCTACAAATTATAAAATGAGTAGAAGGACAATATTAATAAAGTTGAGAAAACCAATTAATTTCATCAATGTCCTTCTCATTAACAAACTGTCAATAAAATAGGAAATAATGAAACTTCCTGAATCTTCCATCGAATCTAACATTTTGTCTTGTACAAAGGTTAATTGCTCTCCTTCTTCCTTAATCACCTTCGTTTCCTCTGCTTCTTCTGCTTCTTGAACAGAGACTTCCATGCTTTCTTTAAACTCGATGTCCGTGGTCATCTGTTCTTCGTCCTCTTGTTCTTCAAAAGATTTGAACACATCAATTATCCTAAATGAGCTGCTAACCTTTGGATTCTTAAATACATCTTTCATGTTGAATGTCTCATCATCTTCATCAATTCAAAAGGTTGGGCTCTTTACATGGACGTCCACCCGAGATTTTTTGATTTTCACATATAGTATATCCAGGACTGGTGAATAGAAGGGAGGGTTGGCACTCTTTTCTTCATACACTTTTGTCGTCAATAAGTTGGGGTTCGATATGGTCCTCCTCTAGTTCTGCTAGCTCTTCCCCATTCCTACGTGTGATAGCCCCATATTGCTCTCGTTGATTTAATTCCATATTTCTCAAAGAGTCTTCCACACTTCTCTTACAAAATTCACAGAAAAGCTGTCTTACTTGAATCTCTTGGTTATGAATTGAAGCGGCATGATTTTTTGTCACTTGATCAATTAGCTCTTCTAGTCTCTTCTGCCCTTCTTCCATATTTATGAGCTTATCCAAGATCTTGTTCAATTTAGAATCCCATGAATTGGATTCGTTATGTTAAACTATATAAGTACTTGCATTGGTTGACCAATAGAAATTTGGGTGGTTCTGCTACCTCGAAGTGTATATGACCCAATAAGGGTCATTATTTCTCCAACCACACTGCAATATTCATTGTAATTCTCAAAATTTCCTTGCTCCCTATAATGTCTATTTTCCATCATTGTTCTTTCCATTTCTCCTTGGCATCTAGCTCTTCAAATGTCTTAATTCTCATTCTAAGATATCTTGGTATGTTTTTACGTTATGCCCTAAACTTTTTTTTTAAAACAAACGAAAGTGAAAGCCTTAAATTAAAGAACTAAACTAATTGCTTCCCTGGTAACGGCACCAAAACTTTATCGCAAGGTTACATTCGATAAGTTTTAATATTTATAACCTTGGTAAATTCTACAAGCGTACGGGTCATTCATATAGTACCTATAGTATCGATCCTATGAGAAAGCCTAATCTAGTCCTAAAATCTAAGGTTGCACTAAACTACATTAATTCAAAAGAAATAAAATAGTGCAGAAAATAAATCAATCAAACAACTAATTTCAAGAATTGAGTTGAAGAAATATAAATATGATAACAAACCATACAAACCAATCCCAAAACTAACCTAGAAACTATTAAGTGAGAGAAAGGAGGATTCAATTTGAAATTAACGAAAATATAATCAATTATACAATTCTCGACTTAATGGGTCTAGACAGTCCTAGGGTGAATTACTCTCTTTCGAGTTATAATTATTAACCCTAATTGACAATCCCTAATTTAAATTATGGAATCACGATCTCACGATTCACGATTGGCCCAAAACCTAAATTAGTTCTAGGTTGTCTATTAACTTACTAGGAATCTATGCTCGATCTCCTATTACACGACTCTACTAGTTTGATTTAATTCTTAACGTATCAATTCACCTAACTCTCATTAGCCTTAATTGATTATTTTTACCTAGCTCACCCTCTCAGTTTATCCCCAAATTATTAAGAACAGAGTTTGAATCACAATTAATTCGAAAGAAACATAATCAAATAAACTTTATTAATCTCAAGAACTAAAAACCCAAAGGTAAGTATAAACACAATCTCAACATTCAACACAATATATTCTTAACACGTATTCAATTCTATACATGAATAAAACTGAAATAAATGGAAAATATGTTAGGAATGAAGATGTGGAGTGGGTGACAACAGGAAATCACCTGTTCCAGGAAATACATCACGTTAAGCTATTCTTCGTGTCTCTCTTCCTTTGTCTCCTACCTCAATCTCTCGACTTCTCTCTAGGTTTTTTCGGGATCAAATCATGTGAGTGCACTCTTTTTCAGACTCTTTAGGCTCTCCAAAGATTGCTACCTTTGACTTTTATGTTCTATTTATACTTTTGAGGCTTTAGGTCAAAGTAAGGGTTAAAACAGTCTAAATTTTTTTACAAAACTTTAGTTTTTCTGTCAGCCAGATGCAGGTCATGATAGTCGCCATGCCTACCACGATCGTGGCTAGCGTCTTAACCTTTCTGTCACGATCGTGGCCTAATGTGCATGATCGTGGCCTAATTTGGAGGCTTTCTATCAGAATCGTGCCCCAAGTGCACGATCGTGGTCTGGCTACTGCTAGCTCGTCCTTTTTTGCCACGATCGTGGACTAGTCTTTGGCCTAAAACTCTTTGAATCTTCTCCATTCTTCACCGTTTACCCTGGAACACTAACAAATGCATCACGATACCTCAAAAATATAACTTTTAAGCTTAAAGACTTAATCTAACCCATAAAAACACTAATACACACAAACTAACATAATTACACCCTAAATGCACACACACAACTCAAATTCACACTAAATAAATAACAAATTCAACCCTAAAACATATGCAATTACACAATTATCACCTTCATGTTGTTGAGCTGTCGAGTTAAGTTGTCAATTTTAGGTTGCATCTCTGTCATTTGATCAACAGCTCCTTTTTGTTCTCAGAAAGTAGAGGTTTGTCTACTCTGCTTGTTTGCCGGTGGGGAGCTATTACTTGCCATCTTCTCTATCAACTCTTCTGCTTCATCTACCGTCTTTCTCATCAATGATCCTTCTGAAGCTACGTTAATTGTGCCTTTTATATATGGGGTTACTCCATTATGGAATGTTTATAACAAGAATTCCTTATGTAAGTTATGGTGCGGGCAATTCCGTACAAATCCTTATATCTTTCCCATACTTCATAGATCAATTCCTCGTCACTTTCCTGAAAGTTGGTAATCTCTTTGATGATCTTCGTGGCCTTAGTAAGGGGAAAATATTTGTATAAAAGGCACAAACTAGTTGACCCCAAGTTATGATATTGGTGGGTTGAGAGAATGATACCAAGCCTTTGCTCTATCCATTAGGGTAAATGGAAAGAGTCTAATTCTTACTGCATCTTCTGACATTTGATGGTACCGAATGGTATTATAGATTTCAAGGAAGTTCACTATATGTGTGTTGGGATCTTCATTTGTTAGTCCATAGAACTGCACATTTTGTTGAAGCATGTTTAGGAGGGCTGGTTTAATTTCGAAAGAGGCTGATTGTATGGGTGGCCTAGCTACTTTTTGATTAGCCGCATTAGACCCTGGTTTGATGAAATCCATAAAGGTTCATTGTTAACGTCCTTGGTTCACTTTGTGGTCCAAATCTTACTGAAATTCCTTAGCCATTATTGCTTTCGCGATTTCTTCTTCTTCTTCACACTGAACTTTCCTATTGGATCGATCTAATTGCGTGATGTCTAACTCTAAGGTTTCAACTGCACGAATCGATCTTCTTGTGACTCTTATGTTCATACAAAAGTGTGAATTTAGAATAAAAAGAAAGAAAGAATAGAAAACAAAAACTAACTAAAATACCTTATATTGAAGAATTAAACTAATCGCCTCCCTGGTAACGGTGCCAGAAAATTAATTGAGGGTATGTAAGTTTTAATAATACCCTTGATAATCTGCAAGCTCACGATTCGTTAGCGTAGTACCTAAGGTACTGATCCCATAAGGAGGGATAATCTAATTATAAAATCTAAGGCCAGAACAAATTGCCGAAATTCAAAATGTAACCAAATTAAAAAAAGAATTCTGTTCAATCAATCAAATTAAATCAAAAATCAATCACGAAAATATTAATAATTCAGTAGTTGCAACACACACCCAAGAATCTACCTAAAAGAATTACTAATTGAGAGAAAGGGAATTTTACCTCTCCTTAACGCTAACCTAACTGATTATGAATTACTTGATTATTGGTTCTAGACGATCCTAGGGTTTATTACCCTCTTTTGAGTTATAACCATTAACCCTAAATTATAAACCCTAATTAGATTATAGAAATCACAATCTTTCAATTAACAACCTATCGAAAACTCTAATCAGCTCTGAAGTTGTCTAATAAACTATCGAAAACCTATGCAAAATCTCTCTTCGCACAATTTACCGATTTAATTTAATTCTTATTCTATTAAATCACCCAACTCTCGTTGGCCCAATTTAATTATTTTTCATTCAATTCACCATCTCAGTTTATTATTGAATTATGCACTTCCATAATTAAATCACAATAAATCCAAATAACATATAAACAATCAAATTTCATTAATTCAAAGACAAAACTCCGAAGGTGAGTTTAGAACATCCCAACATTCAAAATCTTATCATCAAACTGTTATTCCCAATTGTATACAATAATAAAAATAGAAAATAAATAGGAAATACGATCTAAATGAATGATGGTAGGTAGCGACGTTAGGAAACTCCTTATCCGGGAAGTACGTCGAGTCATCTTCTTCTTAACTTCTCTCTTCCTTCTTCTCTTTCTCAATCTCTCGATGAATTCTCTTTAGGGTTTCTTCAAGATGGCTGTTGCAAAAGCTTTCTCCGCCTCTTTTTCTTGTTCTTTAAATATCCTTTGTGTTCTGAGCAGCCCTAGGGTTTTCTAGAGTCTGAAAAGTGCAAAAAATGCCTCAAAACTTGACGTTTTCGAGTGTTTGTGCGTATGCCCGATGTAGGCCATGATTGTGGGCCACATCTGAGCCTTTTATCATGATCGTGGTATGCAGGCCACAATTATGGGCCATATCTTGGGCTTATGTCACGATCGTGACATGTGGGCCACGATCATGGGCTAACTTAGTGCTTCTGTCACGATCGTTACCTATTGTGCCAAGATTATGGGTTGTTGTTTTGACCTGAATGTCTCTAAAACTTCTTCGTTCTTTGATGTTAACCCTGAAACACTAACAAACACATCAAGATACCTTAAAAACTTAATATTTAAGCTCAAAGACTTGTACTAACCCATAAAAACACTTAATCATAAATAATTAACAAATTAAAACAATTCTAGCCTAAACGTATATTGAACGATTGAATTAATAATTAAATATATATAAAACTAAGCCTTAAAATATTATGCAAATTACACTTATCATTCTATAATGGAGTAACTCCACATATAAGAGGTACAATTGATACGGCTCCAAAAGGATCACTTATGAGGAAGATGGTAGATGAAGTAGAAGAGTTGTTAGAAAAGATGGTGAGTAATAGCAGTTGATGGACGAACGAGCAGAGTAGAAAACCCGCAACTTTCTTTGAGCAACAATTAGCTGTAGTTGTCGATCAAATAACAAAAATTAAGGCTAAAATTGATAATTTAACTCAATAGCTAAACAACGTGAAGGCGTTGTCCTTAAATACAATAAAAGCTATTCACCTAAAGTGTAAGCTCTGTGTGCAGATGAATCATGATACAATTGATTATTTCTTGATGAAGGATAATGGACCAGAGCAAGTAAATTACATGGGAACTCAATATAATCAAGGAGGGGGAAGCAATCCCTAATCTAACTGTAAAACCCCGTTTTCATGGAGCACGTGCCTAAAAATCCCAAGGACATTCGAGAACATACCCTATGAAAGCCGCATATTAGAGCAATCACATTCACTTATTTTGACATCATACATATAACACAATTATTCAAAGGCTCAATTCCTCATTCCATTTATAAAACATAGTTACATTGTAGCATTTCATTACATAACCCATATATATAGTATCAAAAACATATAAGAGTTTCCTACTTTTTACAACTAGTTCTACATGAAATGAGGACTAAACAAAAATATTCTAATTAATCTCCTCAGTATCAACTGACTGACCTTTGAGTCATTCTCGAGTTCAAAATCGACAGAACTGGACTTCTACTAGTTTGCTTTAGGAGCTGTCTCCCTCGTACTTGAAAATTAATATTTGTAATTTTGATAAGTTTTGCGAACTCAATGAGTGAACCATCCTCGATGTGCTCACTCATATCAAATCACAAAGACAGTTCACATTCCAAATTCACAAACAAATCATATCATCACACATTGAACATCACTTCACATATCATCATATTTCATCAAATACAATTGTGTACACTGTTTCACATTTCTAATTCAGAATAGTTCAAATAATTCATTTCAAACATTCATATAATACATATCAATTTGTATATGCAATGCACACGCGACTCCACTTTCATTGTTACTTTGCTGTGACTGAGCGCCTTTTTAACTATTTCGTACTCGTTGTGGATACCGGGCTTATTAATAACTGTCCCATATCTATTGTGGATAATAGGCTTATTTTAATACTGAGCCTCTGACTCTTATTGTGCATTTATAAGCTTTAAGCTCTTTTTTACTGGTCACTTCAGTCATAACTCCTTTATCTGATCATGCATTTCATTGTAATGAGATGCAATAGTTCACATTATACGCAATCAATCACTTTCATTCATTATGCACAGTCACTTTCACATTTTTATTGGATCTAAGTTAGGCATTCATCATTTGTTGAGTAAACTTATTTTCCTGATTCAAATTCAATTATGAAAACTTCCAATGCAATCTCAATTATCATACTTCTCGGACCATCAATGTCTTGAATTATCACATTCACATCAATAACAATTCAATAATTGAAATTTAAGCAGATATAATCAATCATAGTGAGAAACATCTAGGTTGACTCACAATAAGTTCCAAATAGCTATTGCCTCTATAAGCTGGTAATGTTTGGATGCTGGTGTTCGACTTGCACATCTAAAACATGCAATACACACATTTATACACATTACTAATTTGCTCAATCACATAAGTACTTAATCATACATATATGTATATATATTATATACAATGCATGCTCAATTGACTATTTCTTAGGTATGTGTCCTTAATCACAAGTCATGATCATTCAATCATTATCACTTGGATATGTCTAGTTTATAATTAGGTTTATACCTCAAGAATACTTGCTCTTTCTAATATCATCAATCATTCATTCACCAATGTTATTCTAGCATTATATGATCACATAATATCCAAATTCTCATTCATTATTACTTAATACACCCTACTCACTTTCTTTGGATCACATTTACTTTCTTAACAACACCTTCATTCATATAATACTCATAAATTTCTAGATTTTGACACATTAATGTCATCAATCCATTCCTCAGTTAAAATATCAATTATCAACCTAAACATATCAAGCTCTTTAACCTATTAATCAAGCAACAATCTAGGTTCATTCCAAGCCTTAATCAACTCCAAATACACCAATTTAGAGTGATTTTTCCTCAATTCCTGAACTAGGCTCACGATCATGGGGGACCTTGCCACGATCATGATAGAAGGCAAGTAAACAGGTCACGATCGTGCACTGAGGGCCACGATTGTGCAAAGTCAATTCTTCAATTCTTCAAATCACTACTGCTTGAATTTTTACAAAATTTATGTCCTATAAAGCTAGTTCATTTCATGCTAGTCTAGCTTCCACATTAAATCCCACAAAAATCTACTCATTTGCTTCATTATTTAAACAAAAACAGAACATGTTCATATCCATTCATTCATTAACGTTTTAGCACACTTTCATACACCATTTACACTATTAGTCCATCTCAAACTATCATCATATACATTTCATTTAATTAAGCCATAAAGAACAAGATCTTACTTGTTTAACTCTAACCTTCTTTAGACCATAAAATAACCCTAGCCACCAAGCTTACACAATCATCACCTTTTCAAGGAGAAGATAGTTTGGGTCTTCAATAACTAGATAAAGATAAATAAACCTTAGAGTGGCTAAGTGAAGGATGATAACAACTTAACGTTTTGTGGATTGGGTGGTAAGTTTCATAAGTAGAGAAGAAGAAAATGAAGAAGAGAGCTTGTACAAACAAAATGAATGACAAAGATGGTTAGGTCAAGTGTGAGTGCCGTGAGATGGAGAGAAGATAATGAAGAGAACATGTAGAAATAAAATGAAAGACAAATGAAAGATGGTCTTTGTAACATCCCGTTTCCAGAGAACGGGTCGGACCAGAGAAACGGGTCCAAAAGTGGGGTAAATCAACACATCTCATGCTCATGCATTTGTGAACAGTGATATGTGCATATAAACATTTATTGTACATGCAT
>JANZXP010030976.1:0-12727 GCA_027576715.1 Erythroxylum flavicans
TATCTATTAAATTGTGTATTAAATATTTTTCCGAAATTTTTGTTCTTGATTGTCTTATTTTAATGTATGTGCTTATTTTACGATCCCACCACGCATTTTTTCTCGGAGTCAATACTTGTTGAATTTTTTTTATGATTTACCTCAAATTTTTGTACGGAGGTAAATTAAATGAATTTATTCGTTTTAAGTATCAATGGTGGGGAAATCCCTCCCCCGTGGGAACGCGTCCAGATGTCACGTAGGACGTCGGGCCCGTGACCCGCCCGGGGAGGGGTTCCATCAATTTAGGTTACGTGGTCTACATGAAAGTTGTAGATTATTCTTTTATCTTTCGAACGCTATAAAGATCGAAATTTTTGGACATCAGATGTAGAAGTTATGACCTATATAAGGCAGCTGTGTTTGGGTGCATTTATGCATAGTTGAAGTATAATTTTGACTGAAATGATAACCTTACTTAATTGATTAAACTATATCGATGCAGGCCGAATTAGGCAAAATTGTCTTCATGAAAGTTGTAGATCTTTTCCTTAGCTTTCCAATGATATATAGTTTGAAATTTTTGGGTTTCTGGATTGAGAGATATGTTGTTTAGAAGTAAGGATATCTGAACTGGAAAGTCGCGATCGTTACCCGTTACGATCGCGACATTCCCGAAAACTGACCTAGTCGCGACCGTAACACGGTATGATCGCGACGGTCGCAAATTTCTTCCATGGCGCGATCGATCGCAACCCGATTGAAATAATTTATTTTTTTATTTTTTATATTTTTATTTATCTAACCCAATTTCTAGTAATTCTTTTGCACCCAAAATCATTATTCTTTGTACATTTTGCTATGGATAATTTTTATAAAATTGTTAACTATTATTTTCACTCTTCCTAAGAATTTATTTAGAAAATACAATTATAACTTATTTCTTTTATTTGATATGATCCACTAATTATTTTATTAATGGTTAATTGACTTTATAAAATCAGTTTTTTTAATAATCAAATTATATGACCAAAATTATGATAATATCCCACCACCAAACTTCCGTGTCCCTCATTGTTATTATTATTATAAATAAATATCAAATGGTGACACATCCGCACGGGGACCGAGGCTAACATTTTTGGTATCAAAGCCCTAGGTTTCTAAGGATTCCTAGGCTTAGAAGATGTTATGTTTTGTTGTGAATTTTATGCTATGTGCTTATTGTGTTCAATATGTTATGTTATTATTGTGTTCAATGGATTGATTGCATAAATTGATTGTTTGCATTAAGTGACATGCATATAATGCATACATTTAGGACATAACATGTAGGATAAAATGTAAGCTAAATGTTAGTGTTTTGTTGAAGGAGAAAATGCCACCTCGTCGAAGGACACTTCGAGGAATTTTGCAAGGATCTGCTGCACCTGATTCCCCACCTAAGGAGGAAGGTACTGATGAACTGCACGCGCCAATCACATTTGCTACACATGTGTTCCGAAGAAGGTGGGTGCATGACTCACATGCGCCCATCTCTTCTCTAAGAGCACTTGCTTCTGCAACTGTCTCCCTCCCACGATTTTTAAACCAATGCTCCTTGTTTTACAACTGGCGTCCACACTCCCTCATGTGTTAAACCGCAACCCACATTTCACCAACTGCTTTCTCACACCTCCTGTGCCGTCCACGTTGCCCCTTTAGATCTCCACCCATCGGTCACCATGCTTGGCGTTATGTATGATGCCTACCATTGTCTGACACCATCTAGTGGCATTAAGCGATGCCTGTTAGGTGTCCTGTCATAGGCGACCCGCTAGGTCGCCAGGTGCCAGAATCAGATGGGTGATATGTACAATCAAAAGCAACATAGAGGATAGCAGTAAAATAGGGCAAAAGCACAAATGCAAAACACAGGCAGAAAAATATATTTCAAAAACCCAACAGAGGCATAATATCATAGATGCAAAAGAAATGTTTTCAAAAAATATGCATATATAGAGAAAACAAATCTCTAATTGCAAATATACAAGCTGCAGTGGTGTGACAGAAGAGCCTTGTTCGAAATAAATAAACATATGTCAAACAATTGGGCATTCTAGAAATAAAACACGCACATACCCAAAATATACACATATACGTTAGTGGAAAAAATTTCCAGAAATAGTTAGAGGCAAAAACACAAATATTTTTCAAAATTCCTTAAGCAAGTTTCGAGAACATAAAAATCATGTTCTTGTCAATTAATTAAAATTTTAGAACAGAGAAGAACATTTTCACAGTAGCATTAAAAGATTCAAAATATTAATTTTGTTATCAACATCAATAACAATCAAATTCATAATCCAAGTTAAACAATTAACGAAGGCTCTGATACCACTGTAAGAATCCAACCGTGATCGAATCACGGGCACAACGGAAAACAAAATCTTTTTACAAATTCCAAGTGAATCTGATAATTGAATAAACTTGAATAAAACATGAATACGAATAAGAAATTGTACCTTGATTGTGTTCGTGTTGAAAATCCTTTTGAAACTTTTCTGATTTGTCAACCACAAGTTGTTTAATTGTCCATCCTCTGATAGTATCCACAGAACAATTCTCAATATTATTTTGAGAGGAAGAAGACAAAAGTACTAGCTTCTAAACGTTCTTCCTTTATTTAAATAGAAAAACCATTAGGATCTTTAATTAAAATTAAATTTCTTTAATTATAATTAAAATCAAAATAATTTAATTTTAATAAAATCAAATATCTCATATTTGATCCCCAAAGTCTCTTAAACTTTATAATTAAGTCAAACTTAATTAAATTGATTTTTATTTCACAAATTGCTCTTTAATGTGTGACTCATTAGGTTCTTAATAAATCAGCAATGATTGTAAATTACAATTTTAATTCACAATTAGAATTAGATAAATTAAAACTTATTTTAATTTATCTTTATTTCTCCAATATTCATAATCATAAATTATGATTGGCGTCTAACAATATGTCATGATTACCTAAATATTAGGAATGTCAAAGTAATTGACTTAACCTATCCATGTATGGTTATGATGTATAATTTAATATTCTAATTAGACGGAGTATGGGTATAATGTCTACTCTTTTGGTCCAATTATGATCATTCTTACTAATTAGATATTGATTTATAATTAAAAATTGAAAATATCTTTTCAAATATCAATTCACTCTGGCCAGAGAATTCTATAAATCATTACTAATTAAGAGCAGTAGAATATTCTCTCTAATTACTTTAGAGTAACGAATCTTATATTGACTTACTCAACTATCTCCATATAATTCATATTGTATTCAATTATTACTAACTGAATTATCCTAAAACGATTTGTAAGTAGTATTAAAATGCAAAAATTTCAATATGAGATACTTTGACAAAGATTGCTCCAGAGTGACAAAAAGCACCACTGTTAATGGCCCAATTAGGAAATTGTAGGAATAAAGCCCTTGTATAAAGCCATTGACCCCTCAACTCTCATCGTTTTCATGGCAC
This sequence comes from Erythroxylum flavicans, assembly GCA_027576715.1. NCBI lineage: Eukaryota > Viridiplantae > Streptophyta > Magnoliopsida > Malpighiales > Erythroxylaceae > Erythroxylum > Erythroxylum flavicans. Next base: position 3,501 of record JANZXP010030976.1, read on the forward strand.
AATCCAACGCCCCCTTGTATGGCGGCTCCACCCCAAACGCTGTCATCATGTTCATCACTCTAGTCTTAATAATATAAATTAGGTTCGAAGCCACAACAGTTCAAAACCCAGCAGAAAAGCTCGCTACCACGTGGGTCTCGATCCTATAGCTCATCACAACCTTCTCCAGTATACATTCCTTCACCTGATCATACGTGGCAAGCTGGGATGCAGTCATGATCATCGTGCAATTCACCGTAAGACCTGAACCTTTCCACAGGCTACCAAGGCCCTCGTGCTTCGATATTCAACACCCTTGTAGTTTCGTCGCTGGTCTAAAGGAAGATGACCATTAGCCTGCATGTAGACCATTGCCACGTCAACAGGGTTCCCAATAGTAGCTCCCACACCCCCGGAGATTAAGCCGGCAGTTATCTTACGAATAAGTGGAATGTCTGGGTCAGTTCACTTTTGTTTCAGAATGTCGTAAAGACCTACATGTGTGGTGGAGTAGAGGGTTTAACGAAGCACAATGGTAGATACGCCCAAGAAAAGGGTGGAGGTGCCTTCGGATTGCATGATGCGAAGGTCGATAGAGATAGATCCAGGAGGAGGTGGCCGGATAACTTCAATGTTGCTGGCGGCCATCGTATTGAAAGCAAGTGCAGGGTAGTAGGTAAGGGTTAGGGAAGACCGATTCTCCCTGAAGTTGCATACAGACTTTGACCCCGTTCGGTAGATGGCTTTTCAGCCATATTTCAATGGATTGGAAAGTATTAGATGTTTGACTATGTCAAATAACTAATAAATATGTTTGGTAGTAAGTTGATTAGGATGACATATTCAACCTAATTAGCTGAAAGTGAAAAACTTCTCTATAGAATCATTTTGGTGTTCAGCTAATGACGATTGAGCCTCACTCTTTACTCTTTAGTTTTTCAGTATCTCAATCTTATTTCTCCATTTATGTTTCTACCCACTTCGGTAGAATCTTCTTTTCTTGGTTCTCACCTCTCCACCAGATCGCCATTCACCAGTTGTTGTTTGGTAAAAGAGGAATGGTGAGAAACGAAGAGAAAGTGAACTTGACGAGACGAGCACTGAGAGATTTATCAAATAATAATAGAGGGGTAGAAAGGCTCTTGAAATCGGTGAAGAGATCGGTTGTTATGGAGAAGAAATCAAAGGTTAAGAAAAAAGAAGAAGATGAAGTGGGGGGTTCTTGATCGGTTCTTGCTTACTCAGTCTAATGTCTCTTCTATAACTCGCCATGTGAACTTTTAAAGTCTAAATATTCCATAAAGATGTGACCCCTTTAAGTTCTTTGACCTTTTTATGGAGAATGAACATAGGTTTTCGAAATTTGCAAGTTTTATTACTTCAATTTTGGTATTTAGTCTTTTGATTGATATACAATGTGCCAATTTTCAACATATTGATGAACTTGTTGCGTAGTCATTCAATGTGAAGTTGACGACAAAGAAGAGAGAAAGGAAATTGAGTCTTTTGTGCATTTCTTGTTTGATATGCTTTCTTTTTGAAGGTTAGTTCATAAGAATATTAGTGTCATTATATTGTAATGGAATATACTGTTTTTCCAATATATGTCTGTTTGTCCAATTGATGTTGAAGTGTTCTAAACCAAATTTGTAGCCATAGGTACCAAGACTTCTGAAAGTTCTCTCTGCCCCTTCAGTTGGGGGTGAGAACCAGTCAAGACAATGCTTATCAAGGAAAAGCATTTCTGTTGTGAATGAAAATGAAAACTTTGGGATTCAAAGTCCTGAGCAAAGCAAGATGGAGTCATTGATCTCTCCTTCTGCACTTATGTCAGGGTGAGTTGGCTGTGAGAATGAAAGAGTTAGACAACTATTTCTACTTACGCCTCTTCCGATTAAGAAGACACTGACTTTAAAGCGTCACGTCCATTCCATATTAGTTTTTTAGAGAATCTATATAAATCCAGATGTTGGCATACCATCTCTTGAAGCAATTTTTGACAATGTGAATGATGATTTGCTTGAAGGTGTAACAATGAAGCTAATCCTACCAACGAATTCTGATTCAGTTATTGCTGCAACTAAAAGTAGCCCTAAGCGTGGAGTTGTTTCTACCCCGATGCTCTCTAAAAAACATTGCTCTGTCCAGCTGTTGACATACCAGGATTGATCTTTCTCACTTAACAATGTCAATAATCATGCCATGTTTTCATCTATTATTTTATTTTATTAAGTCATTAATTATAATATGTTTATTAAGGTTAGTTTGAATAATATTATTTTACCAACAAACGTTAACCTTAGAATTTTAATTAATAAACATCAAACTGTTACAAATTTATTTGAATTTTTATAAAAAAATCCAGAGGTTAATCTATATATAGAAAAAGATTTACAAAAGATATATTCTTTGTCTTTTAATGTCAACAAATTTAAGTAGGATTAGAAAGAGTTTAATTTAAGTGGGAAATTTGGATTTAAGTTGTTATGTTTTTTTTAAATCAGGTTTAGAGTTGTTGAGTTAGAATTGAGTAATATATATCCATTCCCAACTATTTCAAGTTGTTGTCTTAAAAGAATAACAATGTGGCCATACTCTCTCAAAAACTGAGTTTTTATATGAATGTATGAAGGTCAACTGATGTTTAAGCACATTATGATCATTATAGTGTAAACCATCCACCACCATAGTTTTGGTTTTGAATTTTTTATCAGACTCTAAAACAATCCACCATATTGATATTAGGTTATGTAGACAAATGTGTGTAGGCAAGTTCACAAGCTTGTCCTTGTAATTGCATAAAACGGATGGCCTCTATCAATGGGTTTTGGGTTTATGGTAAGCATGCTTCGCTTAAATTAAATGTTGAAGATATGAACATAAATGATAAATCTGAAATAGATTTAGTTTCATCAAATGAACTCTGAAAGTACATCTATGCCTTAGTTCATTCTTACTTAATAATAGGAATAATAAATTAGTAAAACAAGATCACATCAATTTGGATTTGTTGTAGTCTTGACTGTCTCAAACAAAGTATATTGCAGGTGTCATTATTTGCTGTAAAAAGTTACAATAATTTCCTAGAGGTTGTAGTTAGAACTCAAATCTATTCTTTGTATTTACTACTTGTTACTTTCGAACACTTATTGCATTTAACTCCATTTATTACTCACAACTACCCCATTGTCTCTTTTTCATCTTTAAAACGGGAAAACTCAACACAATGTTATATTGCAACATAATTATATGCAAAACTCTCCCTAATTTCAATAATACATAGAGTGAAGAACATTACAACGATTCGTCGATTAGATTCCAACCAATGACATCTTCTCTAGTAAGTTTATTCTCTCTCTTCTTCACTTCTCACCTGTTACTCACCATCGTTAGTTATTCCCCTTCATCATCGTTAGTTGTTCCCCTGCCAGCATTTTTCATTAGGTAGTGTGGTTTATGTTAATTGGTATGTTGTAGAAATATAACGAATGAAGATGAACGAATTAAGCTAGAGAATCGTGATTCTGATAGAATTGTGATTTTGATAGTGGCTACAGAAGATCGAAAGAAAAAATAAAAAGAAAAGAAGAAAAAAGAACTTATGTGTTGAGTTTTAATAGTTTTATATGTGATGTGCACTGTAACCATAATCATTCTGTACTGTATGAATAATTTATATAGTAACACTTGTATGAATAATTTATAAAACTTGGGTTGGATGAGGTTGGGTCGATTTACCAACCCTAATTTCATTTTTAGTAAACTAAATAAAATATTAAAAATTAAAACTCCTTTTAATTAAGTTAAATTTTGATATTCCTTTTTTATATAGAGATTAGTTTTATTTTTATTTACTGGTTTTTCATATTTCTTGTGTAGTAGACAACACTCAGAAGAAACTACATCACTCAGAAGAAACTACATGTTTTGCTAATGATTTAGTAAAACATATTTTTAGTTTTTTTTTCTTTCTAATAGAAATTCTAGATTCCTAAAATGAACTACCAGATGGTGTCTTATGATTAGGAAAAGAGTTTATAGTCTCCAAATATTCATATTGTCAAACAAAATGCATGACTATAGAAGGATCAACTAATGAGCCAGTTTTAAACTTCCATCTAAAGAATGAGACAGAAATTCTAGCTTCCCTCTAACTTTCTACCCACATACTCAAACCCTAACCCTAGAACTAAACCATCTCCACCATTTTCTTCCTTGATGTTCTGTTGATATCCAGTTTTAAAATGGAGACTGAATTGCCACCATTATCCTCCACTTTCAAAAGAACATCTTCCCCGATTACACTCCCTAAACCCTCCTCTTTTCCCCAACCCTAACCTATTTCAGCCAATACTTCTTCCCCATCCCATTTGACATCTACCCCCCTCTACGTCTGATTTTTCCCCTAAACTTTCTGCTCCTATCATAGGTGACATTGTTAGGGGACCTGGGAAGACATGGAAGCAGGTCTTAGGAGACAACTCAGGCTCATATTTGACTTTTAGTGCTCCTATAGAGATTGAAGGGAAGTTAATAGTGGCTCCTAGTCTTGACATTCTGCAGGAAGGAGCTAAGACTTAGGAAGCTACCCCAGTAAATTTTTTTATGGACAGAAGGCCTGCATTTCTAATGATACAAGCATGGGCACAAAGAAACTGGAAAGGGAGAGGTCTTATGGAGGTAATGTTAACTGAAGAGGATAATTTGATGTTCTATTTTTCTTCAAAATCGGAAGCTCAAAAGGTAATAGAAGAGGGCCCTTGGCACATCTCTCAACTCCTTTTATTTCTCCAAAATTGACAACCGGGAACGGAATTAGATAAAATCCGAATGAAGAACATTCCTCTATGGAATATTCATAATACTCCTTTAGAATATTGGACTACCAAGGGATTGAGTATGCTAGCTAGCTATTTAAGGAAACCAATATGTATGGATGAAAACACTGCATTGAGGAAAAGGGTAGGATTTGCTCAGTTATGTGTGGGTATGGATATTTCTAAGGAAATGAAAGACATCATCCCTATCCTTAGGTTGGCAAATGAACACTCTCTTAAAGAGGATAAAGTTATGGTAACTTACCAATGGAAACCATCTCTGAAGGCTCAAAGCAAAAAATGGAAACCTACAGGGAGAGTCTTTACTAGAGGTGACTATTGGGAGATGATGGGCATATAAAAGGAGCTTTCAAGAGATAGCAAGGAAAGTGGGGAGGAGGAACTAGTATTTGAAAACCATGAGCAAGTTCAGGTTTAAAAAGTGTTTCCTACAAAGGGGGAAAGTACCCAGGAGGAGAATAGCCCAGCTTCAGCCCAGTTAGAAGGGAAGTCTCAAAATTTACCCAATGAACAAAATTCACTAATGAACAAGGGGGAGAATGTTTTGGAGACCAGTGGAGTTAATCCCAGTGAAAGAGCTCTAGATCTTACACAGAATGAAAAGAATGAGAATGAGTAAAGTCAACAGAAGGATGAAAGGAAGAATGGAGTGTTTCAAGAGGAGAAATTCGATCAAGTTATCTCTCAGAAAAGTAATAGGAGAAGTAGGAAAGGCTCTAAAGGGAAAATTAATATCTTATGACTTTGATTGTATGGAATGTCCGAGGAATAAATAACCCTTCCAAGCTCCATGTGGTAAAGGATTTTGTTCTAAAGGAAAAACCTTTGGTTTTTTGTCTTTTGGAAACCAAAATTAGAGAAGTTAATTTGAGTAAACTTGGTTATTTGGGTAGTAAATGGCAGTTTCTTACAAATCACCAAAGTCAAGCTTATGGAAGGATTATTATTGCTTATGATGGGGATTTTTTAGAGGTGAAAGCTTTGGATTCCAATTAATAGTTTATCCAGACTGAGATCTACTTCAGAATGGAAAATTGTAGGGTTTCAGGTACTTTTGTCTACGGTTTCAATACTATGCTTCAAAGAATTGAACTTTGGAATTCTCTACAAAGAATTAAGGCTTCAATTAATGCTCCATGGTTTATTAGTGGAGATTTTAACACAACTCTATTCAGATCGGAAGTGAAAGGAAATTGTAACTTACTTAACTACTCTTCGGATATCTTTGATTGTATGCAGGAAGTGGAACTTATAGATATGAAATTGGAAGGTCATAGATTCACTTGGTCTAATAAACAAAGCTCTATTTAGCACATTAGAAAAAAATTGGATCGGGCAATGGTAAATGTGAAATGGCTCAATACTTTTTCAAGGAGCACAACAAAGTTTCTAGCTCCTAGAATGTCTGACCGTACTTTATTGAGGATTGAAATTTTGTTTACTAAGACCAAAATTCACCACCCTTTCAAGTTTAACAACTTCCTAGTAAATATGGAGGGATTTCAAGAAGCAATAAGGAAGGGGATTGAGTGTGATTTCTTTGGGACTAAACAGTTCATTTGCATCTAAAAGCTCAAGTCTATCAAAAAGGAATTGAAGATCCTTAACTCAAAGAGAGGTTAGAATATCTCTAAGGAGTAAGAACTAGCTAGAGATAAACTCTCAGTCATTTAGAAAATGTTGGGTGAAAATCCTACAGATATTACTCTAGCTACAGCTGAAAAGGAAGCCCTAAAGAACTACTTACAATTGGTGGATAATCAAAGTTCTTTATTGAAGCAGAGAGCCAAAGTCAATTGGATAAAGGATAGGGATAGGTATACTAAGTTCTTCTTCAACACAATATTAGCTAGAAAAAATATAAACAGGATTACTTCCATAAAATCTAAAATAGGAGAGATGGTGTATGGACAAGATGGAATAGCAAAGGATGCAATGAACTTCTTTAGAAACCTTATAGGTTCAGAGGTTTCCCCACAAGGAGTTGAAGCTGATTTTGGGTAGTTTTTTGCAGTAAGAATTCCTCAACATGAGGCTTCCTTACTAATTAGGTCAATTTTGGATCAGGAAATAGAGAAGATTTTTTGTTTTAGATGAATGGTTCTAAGGCTCCTGGACCTGATGGACTGAATGGGGTCTTCTACCAAAAAACTTGGAATTGTATAGGGGGTATAGTTAAAGAGGCTGTATATGAATTTTTCCTAGAAGGAGTTTTACTTAAGGAAATTAACAAGACATTTATATGTTTGATACCAAAATATTCTAACCCGATCTTATGGAGTGAATTCAGACCTATTTCTTGTACCAATTTTCTCTATAAGATCATCGCTAAGATATTGGAAAATAGACTGAAGGAGGTTTTACATTTTCTCATCAGTGAGAATTAAGGAGCTTTTATGAGCAGCAAGGATATTGGGGACAATATTCTCTTAGTGCAGGAGCTCTTGAAGGGATACATTCGTAGGAAAAGTCCTTTAAACTATACTATTAAAGTGGATTTATAGAAAGCTTTTGACTGTGTGAACTGGAATTTTCTACTAAGAACCATAGAGGCCATGAATTTCCCCCATGGATTCATAGGGTGGATTCAAGAATGCATTACTACTACTTCCTATGGATTATTAATAAATGGGAGTCCTATGGAGATCTTTAAAGACAAAAGAGGGTTAAGACAGGACGGACCCCTCTGTCCCCTTATCTTTTCCTAATTTACATGGAGGTCCTCACTTAAACGTTAAAGCATAACACTTCAAAAGACTTCAAATTCAAATTCCATTCCAAATGTAAGAAGCTTTCTCTAACTATCTTATTCTTTGCAGATGATCTTATTCTTCTAAGCAAGGAAAATGTTCACTCAGTCTCTCTTCTGATGAATACTCTCAACTCTTTTAAGGAGGAGTCGGGTCTGGGTATCAATCCCCATAAAAGTTGCTTCATTCTCTCCAAAAGTGCTTCTCATCTTTCTAATGATTTGACTCTAGCTACAGGAATGGAATTAAAGGATCCTCCACTTCAATATTTGGGAATTCCTATTTCATCTAAGAGACTAAGGTTTTGTTAATGCATCCCTTTAAAAGAAAAAGTCCAGAAAATATTGGGATCTTGGATTAATAGAGCCCTATCCTATGGAGGGAAACTCCAGCTTCTAAAGTAAGTTGTCATGTCTATGTAAACCTATTGGTGTTCCTACCTTTTTCTCTCAAAAGGGCTTATTAAAACTATAGAAAAGCTATTGAAGTAGTTTCTATAGGGGAAAGGAAATGGGGAAAAAGGAATAGTAAAAGTAAGTTAGAAGATTATCTGTCAACTGAAAGAAGAAGGAGGATTAAGGTTGGAGTCAATCAGCAAGAAAAACAGACTACTCATGACAAAGAGGATTTGGATAGTCCTATGTGAAAACTATCCATATGGATCAAATGGATTCATACCTATATATTGAAAGGTGAGAGTTTTTGGGCCCTAAGAATCAAAGACAGTTATTCTTAGTTCTTTAACCTAATTCTAAAAATGAGGGAAGAAGTCCAACAATACATTACTTTTCAATTGGGGACAAGGGAAAGAATTTCCCTATAGGATGATAATTGGATAGGGTAAGGAGCTTTAATCCATAACCAGCTGGCAAGATCCCTATTGGAGAGGTACCCTAAGAATACTAAGCTCTATGAAATAGTTAGAAATGGAACTTAGTTGCCAACTACAGATGAGATTAGACTCTTATCCATTCCACATTTTAGAAGCCTCGTGGACAGAGACATCTACCTATGGAATGGGGTTCCAGTCTCAGAAATAACTTTAAAGGAAGCTAAAAAGTTCAGGAATGGGACAGTTAATAGAGTAGAATGGTTTCCCCTAGTTTGGAACAAGGGTTTTAGACCTAATGTTAGTTTCCTCCTCTGGCTAACTATGTTGAACAGACTCAGCACTTTGGATAGGCTGAAGTTCCTATCCTCCTCTAAGATATTTATTTTATGTTATTGGGAGGATGAAACTAGAGAACATCTTTTTTTCAAGTGTGATATCTCTAAGGTGATTTGGGTTAAAATATCTAGACTATGTATTCCTGGGATTAACTACTGCTGACTCTCTGAGATCCTATTGGAATTATCCCATCTACACATTTCAAAACATGACTGGGATATCATACTAGTTTCAGTTGCTACATGTGTTCAAGTTGTGTGGAATGAGAGAAATAATATAAGGTTCAGAGAGAAATCAAATTCTCCATCCTCACTTACTGAACTTACTATTGCTAGCATAAGGGACAATTGATTATAAATTAGCTGAACCTACATTGTAGTAGTAGAATGGCTCTCATATGGAGAGTCGAGCCGTTGCTGTTATTTCCTAAACTCTTCTAACTTAATCAAATTTAAAATCATAGTGTCAAATCGAAATAGTTCAGATAGAAGA
>JANZXP010030996.1:0-12726 GCA_027576715.1 Erythroxylum flavicans
TGTAACTAACTCTGACTAAATAACTGTCTGATGTGCTAGTGTATCTTCGTGGTTTCGTCTATGTCTTCTTTGTGTCTGTGTTGCCTTTGCGTCTATGTCTATATAGTCTTTGCTTCTGTGTTTGTGTCTGCATCTGTATCTATATAGTCTTTGCGTCTACGTCTGTGTCTGCGTCTGCGTCTATATACTCTTTGCGTCTGTATCTGCGTTTGCATCTGTGTCTATATAGTCTTTGCGTCTGTGTCTGCGTCTGCGTCTGCGTCTGTGTCTATATAGTCTTTGCGTCTGCGTCTGCGTCTGTGTCTATATAGTCTTTGCGTCTGCGTCTGCATCTATATAGTCTTTACGTCTGCGTCTGCTTCTGCGTCTATATAGTCTTTGCGTCTGTCTTCTGTACGTTGTCTGCACACTTAACATACTTGTTAAAAACGTTCATTTGTTTTTAACATTATTATTATTTGATTATCATAAAAATTAATCATCGTAAAGTCCTCTTGACTTAACAGTCCTATATTATTAATCTTATAACTAGATATTATTTAGATACTAACATAATTGCACATGATAGGAATCTCATTATTATGATTTCATCGTGATTTCCTTCATGCAATGTTTTGTATCATGGACTTCATTAATTCGATTTAAGATCAATATCAATTCATATATAAACAAATATAAAATCAATGAAAAATGCATTTAGCTTTATTAATCAAAATAAAGTTTGTACAAAAGTGCTAAAGGTGATTTCTTTTAGACCACTACTCTAACAACATCAAATGTATAAATTTAACAATTCGTTATCATCATCATCCTTTCACTAAAGGTTGATTTGGTTATTCTTCAACTTGAGAAGTTTCACAAGTTTCACATGATTCATAATCAAAAGGATACATATATCCTTGTAAATAACTTTATGATTCTTGTTATATTAACTTAACCAACATGACATAAAAGGATAGTCTCAGTTATCCAACTTTTTATTCTTGCCACTTATGTTAAGCATAAGTCTCCTTTAATCCAACTTGCCACTTATGTTAAGTATAAGTCTCCTTTAATCCAACACATATAATTTATATAAAATTGTATCAACTACTTTTACTTAACAATCTATTTCATATCATACTTTGAACATTATAATAATGTTGAATCCAAATTTAGTATCAAATACTAATAAGCATGAACTAGAAATATATATGATCTTTATCATATCACGTATAGGCAAGAAAAGACATGCAATCATTTTCTTCTTATGACAACTACTATTATACTATAGTAAAGCCTTTAACTGATGTCTGTATTTTTGCTTTTAGTAGGCTAAATTAAGTGAAACAATTTCATCAAAGTACTATAGCTTTCAGCTCTACTCTATACAGCCTCTTGTATCTTGCTATCTTGGTGTTGACATACATCTTACATATGTTCATCAACGTTTATGAGACATTAGTCAACTCAAAATGTCAATACATTTTGTCATCTATATGATTTTGACATATCTCTTAAAACTTTAACATCAAATCCTCAAAAGGATTAATAGCAAAATATCATAATAGGTATACAATTTTTATGTTCTAACTTTAAGAACTCGTCTCAAACATAATCATATGTCCAAGAAATTTGGTTTCACTAACTCTTAGCATCAACTATACCAAACAAGGTAAATTCCACTCAGAACATAACATAATTGTAAGAAAAGCAAATAATTAATTATATGCTATGACTACCAAATTAGATTAAGACTTTAATCATGTATTTAGTTACTCCTACTATTTATTCGAAATAATAGCTCTCACTACTATTTGGAAGATTAATTTAATATTTTTAATGGGCTAGGGTCTCATTCAAATATAATTGATCTTGAGTTTGCTCAATAAACAAACTAAACTAAAATTAGGTAAGTAACAACTTTATCAATCACATCTCATTTGACTCTTATATCCGTTAGGTGACAACTCTTATCAAAACATATCTTATATGTTATTCCTAACCCTACCTTTAAATTCACGTGATCGTGAGTTTGCTCATCCAAAGCACACAAATTTAGTTAAGTCGAAATCACTATCATAAGACTAAATATGTTCGGGTCAAAGCGACTTGGAGTTTGCTTAACAAACCTACAATTTAACTTCATTTGTATCATCAAAGACAAAATTGCGTGTAAAATAACATACATATAAAAACATACAATTTAAAATGCTTCCAATATAAATAAAGTATGCAACTTATGAACTCATAATGAAACTATATGCATAAAACATCAAGCTTCGTTTGATTATAGTTATTGACCTTCAAAATCTAAAATAATATTTCCAACTCTTTGGAAAAATTAAATCGGATTAAACTCATTGATTCCTAAATAAACTAAATTCCTATTATAAATAGAAATTTAATTTGAAAACAATTTTCAAATCTAATTGGAAACTATTTAATTGAAAACAATTTTAAATAAATTATTCTACTTAACTATTATAATTTACGAAAACTCCTTTTTCGAAATTATATAACACTTTCTAATCCAATTAGAAAACTATTTCTAATCTCGTTAGAAATTAATTTTCCTTAATTAGAAAAATATTTTTTAATATTAAACGGAAACTGCTTTCAAAATTAAATAAAACATTTCTAAATTTAATAAAGAAAGTCACTTATATTATTTATTTAGAGATTAATTCTTAATAAGTTAGAAAACTATTTTCAAAAATATTTAAAAAACTCTTTTTTCATAATTAATAAATGAAAACATTTTTCAAAATTTAATCAAGAAAAATACTTTTTCTAAAAAATCAAGAAATTTATTATTCATAAATAAATAAATAATTTCTAAATTGAATAATAATTCTCTAAACAAATAAAACCATAAGTTTAATTTATTTCAATCAAATTGAAATACATAAATTTAATTAAGAAATACCTTTTTAATTATTTAAGTAAAGAATTTTTTAATTTTAAGGAATCTAATTAATTAATTTCAATCTAATCGAAATTAATAATTATAATTTTAGAAACTACTTTTCTAAAATTAATTGGGAATCAATATAATTATTAATCTTAATCAAATTAAGAAAAATAATTATTTTAATTTTAGAATTGATTTGATAATTAATTCAATTTAATAATTCAACTCCTTGAAAAGATTAAACTAAATCGCAAAGTAATCCTAATAAAATAACCCTTTGAATTTTTTTAAATAATTAGAAAACACTTTTATAAGTTTATTAGGAATTTAAACCCAATCAACTTCAATTAAACCAATTTAATTAAAAATAAGGTTTAAAACATAAATAAAAGGAGAAGGTAGGTGACACGTACCAGGGCTTTTCTGTCTAATGCGTGCAGTGCAGCGCCAAGCAGCTCTGGCCAAAAGACATGTTTTCCTTATACACACACCCTATCGTTTTCATATTAGGGTTTCTGAAGAAAAAGTTTTCCACCGTCGTGTGTCCACCGTTCCCCCACTCATCTGCTTAAGGTGCTTACAATTTCTAGCCATCGCTCGCCAGCAGATGCCAACCATCATACGTTTGGCCAGAAGACGGTTTTTCCTTGTACATACGCCCTATCATTTTTAGAATAAAGAGAAAAAATTTTCCACCGCCGTGTTTCCATTATTACCTTGCGCATTTGCTTAAGGTGCTTACAATTTCCAGCCATCGCTCCCCAACAGACACCAACCATCACACATTTGCCACTTAAAATCTTGCCTCCTTCGACATGGGTGACTATCACCTCAGTGAGAGGCAACAGTCACCCAACAATAGGCGATTGTCATCCTATTTAGGGACGACTATAGCCTTAGCTAGTGGTGACTATGACCACTGGCTAGCTCCTCCACCATTGCTGGTTATGCAGCTCAACGACAACCATAAACTCTAAACCTAATCGCTGACGTAAAACAACATAAACAACACACAAAACACATGGTTTCAACTGTTTTCCAGCCAAGGTTCTCAATTAAAAACTCAAACCAAACTTCTAAAATCTACATTCTAAAATGCATACAACTTCTTGATTTTTAAGTAATAATAACCACAACACCAGTAATAAGCAAATCCAAAACATTGAAGCAGAAAACAGCCAAAGAATATGGAGCAAAAGCGAAAGCCTTATTCCTTATTCTGGAATTACAAAATACAAAACGTAAAAGGAAAACATCAAAACAATCTGGGTATTAATTTGAAACATTTTTTCATATTTAAGTTGCAAACTTTTTACAATTCAATTCCACAATTATAATTAATAACAATCACATATTTTTAATCAAATTATAGAATTAAAATTATACTTTGATACCACTGTTGGAAAATCAGATTGGGATCTGATCCCAGCCGTGACGGAATAGTTATGAAACTTTTTCATAACCTTTGATTTCCTAAAAACCAAGATTTCTTTAATTTTATAAAATGGTTTAACATAAATCATAATAAAGTGGAATATTTATTCGTACCTTATTCTGAAGCTTGATCCTTTTCTTGTCGTATCCCTTAAACTATTTTCGAAACCAATCTGTCTCAACCATCGTAGCTGCATAAGTGTCCGACCTTTAATGGTATCTACATAGTAGGTTGAGAGAACTCTGTAACTCTTATAGAGAGGTTTAAGTAAGAAGTGCTACCTCTATAGAGCTTATGTCTATTTATAATAAATTTCGACATTTTAATAATTTATTTGAAATTAAATTCTAGTTTCAATTAAACTTTAATTAGAATTACAAATAATTCTAGTTAAACACCAATTGTGTCCAAATAAGATCTAATATCTCATGTTAATCCTTATTTATTAAATATAATATTTAATCATAAATTTTCTTAAACTTTACAATCAAGTCCAACGTGATTAAAATAACTTTGCTCTCTACAACCTATTCGATATGTGAGACCCATTAAGTTCTCAAATATGTTGGTGATGATTGTAAATTATAATTATAATTCATAATTAGAATTAGATAAATTAAAATTCCTTTTAATTTATCTTTAATTCTCTAATTAAACAATTTATAATCATAGATCAAGATTGACTCTGGCAATGCATCATGACTACCTAAATATTTAGGAATGTCAAAGTGGTTTTGACTAACCTTTTCGTACATAATTTTTCTGTGTAATTCAATCTTTTCATCATATAATATTTCGATTACACATAGAGCATATAATTAATGTCTACTCTATTTTAAGTGCAATCGTATTAGTTCTTTGCCATTATCTATCGATTCAACTAATGACATTTATAGACTATTTTCAAAACGTCATTCCACTTTAGTAAAGGATTTCCTGAATTAATACTAATTGAGAATAATAGAACATTCTCCCAAATTACTTTAGGGTGATGAATCTTATCTTGATCACACAGCTACCTCCATATAGTTCATGCTACATCCAATGACTACCGATTGACTGACCCATGATTAAATAGGTCATAAGTAGTATTAAAATATAGCAATTCCTATATAAGATAACTTTGGAGACCTTAAATCAAATGATCACTTATATAATCATCATAATGAGAGTTTCATAGACATATAAGTAATATTCCAAATGGATTTCTCATATCGATTCTATTCAATGAACTTGTTTTTTAACAAGAATCGATATGTTTGTTTAAGTATCTCTATGTTTTAGCCTATGAGATCAACTACTTCCTTTATAAGGAAAAACAGAACGTGGTGCTAGTCTTTTTACATTCTATTAATGTCCACTTTTAGTAGAACAATGACTAGGAACAATTTAGGGTATTAATATATAAATGCAATATAAATCTCATAATTGCAATCTCATTATAATTTCATTTGCAATGTATAATTATCCCATTGACTTCATCATATACATCTAAATATGTACAAGATAAAGAATATCTTTTAATAATTTGTCACTAAACTACAACCAAAGCGATTAGCTGTAGGGCATCACTACAACAAAGGCACTCTTTCTTGATGATTTCTTTTGCGAAAAAACCAAATTTGTGGCCAAAAGACAATATATTGCGACATTTAAAAGTATTCATCACTAAAACTTACCATTTAGTGACGAAACCAAAAAGCATCGCACAAGGGAAAACCTTTAGCGACGTACAGAAAAATCATCACCAAATCATGCACAATGGGTGACGATTTCTGATATTCGTCACGAAATAATGCAATCGCGATGAAGTCTGAAAACGTCACCATAACTTGTCAAACATTTTACGACGAATTTTGTAAATCATCACCAAATGTTATATGTTTTGCGGCAATATTATGAAGCATCACCAAAAGGTTAATATTTGGTGACGAAAGTCCTATTTCGTCGCACAAGCTTATACATTCAACAATGATTTCTTTTCATCATCGCTAAATGTCAAGCATTTGGTGACTATTTTGGAAATCATCACCAAATGTTGCACATTCAGTGACAAATTCTAAAGAACGACACTGAATGTTTTTTAGAAATCCTCACCAAATGATTGATAATTTTATAAATTATTAAACTAACATTTTTATAATCTATCATAGTTAAGATATATTTTATTGGAGATTTGTTTTGAATGCTTACAACGTATTATTAAAAAAAACTCACAACTAAATTTTAAATGTTAAACAATATTATTAATTAATCATCAGTATTTACTAACTTTAAATAATTTTATCAATATAATAATATGATATATGGAGTAGTACGAACTTTGAATTAGAAGTTACCTAATTCATATACTCATAGAACTAGAACAATAACATTCCACATTCAATAGTATACAACTTGACTCCTAAGTAGTTGATATGTTGTTTGACAAATTATTACAGATGCAACAATAAATAAACTTTAAAGCTGAGTTCAGTTGATTGACTCGTTAACTGACAATGATATAGTTATTTATTTGGATTCTAAGTAACATGAGAATTGGTAAAGGTAAATGAGTCCCCGATGTTTGGATTCCCTAGAAGGGTCCTTGCACGTTCGAATGCACCAATTGAAACAGTAATAGTTGTTCTCTCAAGTGTAGGGTTTTTCACACCCTCTTGCAATAACTTTTCTTCTATAGATAAATTTGTATAGGATGTAGTGATAAGTCGCTAGATTTAGTACTTAAAACACATTCAGTATAGAAGCTAGATATTGTCATATTAGTAAACCGTTAAATGAACTAAAATTAGAGTGACATGCATACGTGCATAAGCAAACGAAGTATTTGGAATTGACAAATTTTTCAAATCAACCGATTTTCCTAATCTTTTACGGACTATTGTGACATCGCTCCTGCGTCTATGGCCATACATGCCATATTCGACACTTAAGGAAGCTTAAAACAACATGTAGTATAAACCATCAAAATAGTATTATATATAATAGTTTCATAAAAGGAAATGAAAAGTACATAATAAGGAAAGTGACGTTATTCAGATGATTCTAAACACCTTAAAGCAGAAGATTGGCCATGGAAGGCAAACGATGATTAGTATATAAAGTGGAGATTGCATCTGCATTATTGGTTTTCTCAGTAGGGACAATTTTGACACATTCCTCCCAACGGAATGAATTAGGACCATCCAGAACTAGTCTCGACGTCAACATTCCTTCATTAATAATGTTAAGAGGTAAATTCTGTAAAAGTCGATTTAGAATAAAACAATGATATGTTCTCCAATTTTGATGACAATTGAAACTAGTCCAGTTTATCACTGATACATCTTCAATGTGCCTAATGATATGAAAGTTACCCTTGCTAAAATTTCAAAAAATTATTGTGTAATTTATATCTAATGCAAAATTTAGAATTTAAAGTAGAATAGACATGACTATGTTCTTCATGTACATATATATAGTATTATCTATATGTCTCTATATTACTATTAATGGAAATGCAAAAAAGTAAAATACTCTTGAAACAATTTCAAGAGTATACAGAAACAAAGCTTTCATGAGATGAAACGTTAAACGTCGGTTAGAAGATAGACATAAAGGAATAACAAAGATAGACAGTAAATGGTGGCAGGAGGCATATTATGAAAACAAACTATAAAATTTTAAAGTGTTGCTAGGATAGAAGATAACTACTTTTCAACAATCCTAGTTACCGAAATTGATTAGATTTAATTTTAAAATCATATATAAAAAAGGAATGGATAACACTATTAATGGATTGTCTAGAGTATAACACTTTTCAAATGCAAATCGTTACAGAAATTTCATCGAAAACCTTATAGACATAACAAACTCATCCCAAGATTCAAATGCAAATCATATGTTTTCCCTTCCATCACTAACATTAACACCTTCCATTCGCAGACAACCTAAAACCATGTAGTTAATGCATATATAATCGCTTGTTCAAAACTGAACATAATACCTTTAAAACACATGAAAGCCCAAAGTTACAAAGGCCAAGCAGGATGAATCCAGATAAGTTCCTCAGTAGGCAAAATCTAGAAACAACTTAAGAAGATTTAGTAACAGTAAGGTCAACTAAACTGATTCAAATCTGAAAACTAGCTGAGCAAAATCCAAACTCTCCAACGATAATGTTCAAATAAAATAACAAAAAGAAATCAAACAACAAATACAAAAAACAAAGAAATCAACTTTAGCATTGCAAAAAACACCATATGTATAGATCTACACAAAGAAGGTCCAGATCTACCCTGGAAGGATAAAAATCACAACTTTTTAATTTAACAATGGTAAAATACTTGTTTTCTTTCTCCCGCTGTCTCGAGAGGCAAATGCAAACATCACAGGAAAACAGGAGAAAATCAATCGAAGAAATACTAAAACTTGTGACAAACCAAGATTGACAAACAAAGAGCCGATCTAGTCAATAAAAGATGTAGAAATGAAGATCGCAAGTAAAAATACAACAGATAGTAAAAAAGAAGGGACAAGATTACAAACCATGTTTTGATATAGTCAACAACTTTGATACGTGGGTAAGACGTCAGAGATCGCTGGTTTTGGGAAGACTTGACAGAGACTACAGAGGAAGAACTGAGTTCCAGATAAAGGTAAATCTTTTTTAAGAACAATAAAGAACAATAAAGAAGTAAAGAAAATGCTTGGATTTTGGCGACATTTTCTACAGTTCATAGCAAATTTATAATTTTAGGTGACAATTTAACAGATTGGTAGCAAAATGTTGTACATTTTGTGACATTGTATGTGTTCTGTAACCAAAGCTTGGCTTTTGGTGATGAATATTAGATTCGTCGCAAAATGTGGGAAATCACAATAATATAACTATATCATTTTTCACGTTGTTCAAAATGTATTGGTGACAGTTATCAGATATCGTAGCTAAAGGTTTTAAATTTTACGACGAATCTTGTTTTTGTAGCTAAATGTTGCAATGGTAAAAAAATTTGAGGTGGGACAACTAAGTAAAAATCAAACCCGCAGCCTTCTCCCTACCTGTCCCTTATTTCTGCGCTTTCTCTCAACAGTCATCAAATTTCTCTGTCTGTCTTCAATCCCCCTTTTGTTGTTCTTCTCGATTTTATGTTCTTATCTTCCCCGCATCTATCATCTTGTGGAGTTGAGCTCAACCTAGTAAGTTCTCTTTCATTTGTTGTGGGTTTCTTTTTGAATGTCTTAAAGATACCGAATGTAAAAATGTTGTCATTTCTTCGATTGAATTGAGTTGTTTGCATGGATTGAAGGTTGATATTGTTGGGTTTCTATTGAATCTTTTTGGGTGATGGTGAAGAAAGGGAACAGAATGATGAAGTGTTGAATAAACGTGCATTTTATGTTCTGTTTTGAATGTGTTCGACGAAAGTCCTGTTCTATAGTACTCTATAGTACATCAATTTCAATGATGTTTTTGGAATTAGGGGGCAAGCACTTTGGATATGTAGCTTTTTAGTTTTTGCTTATTAAACCATGTATTTTAATAGGTCGGTTGTAGTGTGAAATGTGTTATCATTTGTATGTCAATGTATGCCTTAGTGTAATCCTCATAGATTTTTAGACCCAACAAAAATTGGTTATTTCATCTCAACTTCTACGTTATCTTCATTATGTTTTTTTTTTTCAAAATGCTTAACATCTTTGCCAACTGGTTTGCCTCAAAATGTAAACAAATCAAAATGAGACCTTCAAGACTTGTTATTCCATCATTTCCAGCTGGAATATATCTTTATTGAAACCTGCCATTTGTACCTTTCTCTTTTATTTTATCTTCTTCTCCTTTTCTTCTTGTGTTTGCTTTGATATTCTATCTCAAGTATGCATATCATGTTTCTACTTCTTCTTACCTGTTGGTTATTGTGAGAAAGATATGAGTAGTAGAGAAATTGTTAAGACAAAAAAAGTTAAGAAACTATTGAACATTTGTACTTATTAGTGTTGTATTTTATTGACCATGTGTATACTTTCAAGCCTAAGAAATAATTCTAGAATTGAAACCAAAAACCATATATGGTAAATTTTCCTTTCTTTTCTTGGATTTCAAACACTAGAATTGATCCAACTATATGTGTATATAGCTTAAATATTGTTAAAAGAATCAGATGGTAATTTTGTCATCCTGGAAGCATCATTCCACGGAACGAAAGTATGAGAAATGGGAATATTTGAAACTGCAAAGCAGCAACAATTTATCCATACACTTTCTTTTAGTTTTACCATGCTCAAAGCTATTGTGTGAAGGAGAGATGACAATATACCTTGTTTGATTCCTTGTTGCCTAAGAACATAAAGATTCTTTTAAGGTCATCATATCCTATGGTCAAAAGGGTTTTTCTATGCTTGACTCTTTTTAGCGGATTGAATATGTTATGCTTGTAGATTCCATTGTAATAGTGTAACAATTATATACTCAACACCGTATTGAAATTAAATATCTAATTCATTTAATTAGACGATCAAGTTTAAGACATTTTACAAATTTGATTATTTGAATTATAATATGAATACCCTTCAAAAGTTTAACAATAGGGTTCGATATATTGTAAAGCTTTTTTAATTTAACCTTCTTTTTAATTTCAATGCTTATATTTTAAATTTTATTATTTATTTTATAATATTATTTAATTATCATATAATCTTCTCTAATTCATAGTTTTCAATTTATTTATAATAGATTTGGTTGTTCACCAACTCTATGTCCATACTATTTTACAGATTCTGTGTTCCTCTTTTTGCTTGGAGCCAAAAAGTGCATAATTTGTGTGGCATCCTTAGGTAAATTTCTCCCTGCCCACCACGTTTATTCCAAAACCAAGAAAATTGTTTCGGTTTTAATCCCTTTCTTCTTTCTATCTTTGTAAATTTGTATCACAGTGTCCTACTATATTTCAACAACATAAACAACTCAAGTCAACTGTATACAACTATACATCTTCAAGTATGCGAATTAGTAGTAACCTTTATTATTTTATATATCGGTTGTTGTTTCATTTTGTTGTATATTTTTTACTTAATTGGTGCGTATTAACTGATACAACGTTATTAACTGCATGTAATCTTAAACATAGGTTTTTTAATGTAATATAAAACAAAAAATTCATTTATAACTTTGTTATCTTCTTGCATTGTATAACCAAATGGATAAGAGTTAGATGTCTCATCGAAAACGATCAACTAAATGCATAGAAGGAGTTAAGAGTTTCATACAATTTATAAAAGATCAAATGAGTGATGAATGTAATATTCATTGTCCATACATTGATTGCTTAAATGTGGACTTCCAAAGTCCAGATGTTGTATATAATCAGTTGCTCATTCGAGGCATAGACAAATTCTATAGTCCATGGCTTTATCATAGAGAACGTAAGGAAGCAATTTGTAGTAGAAGTGTCGGTACATCTTATGATGAGAGTTATAATAATGATGTTGATGATTGTGATGTGAATGATGATAGTGATGATGGGATTGATGAGATGTTAGACGATTGTCATAATTATATGGAGACTATGAATGAAACAGTAATGCCTAACATAATTGGTAGTATGACAGAAGATAATTTTTGGAAGTTATTGAAAGTTGCTCAAGAACAATTATATTCGGGGTGCTCTAAATTTTCTCAACTCTCATTTGTTATGAAATGGCTGCATTTGAACGTTTATAATAAAGGGAGTAACAAGTTGTTTGACATGTTAATTGACTTACTAAATGATGCATTAACTACGGGACATAAGTTACTAAAATCTTACCATGATGCAAAGAAACTATCAAGGGACCTTAGATTGGGATATATTTCAATTCATGCTTGTAAGTATGACTGTGATCTTTATTGGAAGGAAAGTAAAGAACTTCAGGAGTGTCCTATTTGTGGTACATCAAGGTGGCAGGTGGATGATGGGAGAAAGAAAAAGATGCCGATGAAAATCCTTCGATATTTTCCTATTAAACAACGATTACAAAGGCTGTTTATGTCAACAAAAATAGCTACAAATATGAGGTGGCATAAAGAGAAACTTATTAATGATAACATTATGCGTCACCCAGCTGACCCAATGGCATGGAAAGAGCATGATAGAAAGTTCCCATGGTTCAGACAAGATCGTCGTAATGTTCGACTTGGATTGGCATCAGATGGATTTAATCCTTTCGGTAATATGAGTAATTCATATAGCATGTAGCTGGTGATTCTAGTCCCATATAATATACCTCTATAGAAGTGTATGAAAGAGCCTTTTATGTTGTTGTCTATGCTGATTCTAGGACCTACTGCTCTTGGTAAGGACATTGATGTTTACTTGCAACCATTAATTGATGACTTAAACGATCTATGGGAATATGGATTACAAACTTTTGATGTTGTTGA
>JANZXP010031017.1:0-12726 GCA_027576715.1 Erythroxylum flavicans
AATTAAGATATTTTCAACTTTATATCATCAATCAAATTTATGTTTAAAAAATTAAATGTATACTATTACATTAATAACTGTTTAAATTATGAATTAATTATATCATCATCAAATAAAATTTAATGAGGGTATTGACAGTATATTACTAAAAAAATTCAAAATTATTTACCGACAAAAAATGGAAGATTCGTTGGTACAATTATAAACATTACCGACGGAAGATGACTGACTTTCGGTAATCACAGACGAAAAAACCACTTCTGTCTGTAAACTTAACGACGGAATGACATCCATCGGTATCCATAGACGGATTAACCAACCATATTCTGTCGGTAATCACAGACTGCATAACCAACAGCAAAATGTCGGTAATCACAGACGAAACAACCAACTGTATTCCGTCGGTATTCACATACGAAATAATCAATTCTATCTATAAACTCACCGATGAAAAAATGTGAACCGTTGGTAATGTTTCAACAATTTTACGATGGATTACACTAATCTGTCAGTAAGTTTACCGACAGAAGGTAATGTTCTGTTGGTAAATATATTGATGGTAATTATTCAATCGGTAAAGTTACCGACGGACTAGTGTAAACTACAGCAAATTTACCGACGGTAAAATGACTCTCTGTCGATAAATTTACCAAAGGAACATTACCTTCCATTGGTAATTATTAGTTACGCTCGTTTCTACGATGCCCTTATTGTTAGGAACGTCCATCACTAATATTAACTACCGATGGAATGCAAATGTTTTCCGTCGGTAATGTCCGTCGCAAAACGACATTTTTCTTGTTGTGAGAGGCAATCGAAAGACATCAAGGAAATTTTTATATATAAGTGTTCTAACTTTTTTAAATATATGAACGCTATGCAGTAAATAAATAATAGCTCTTCAAAAAATTCTCTAAAATTAAAGTCTTTCAATATGTCAATGAGATGAAAGCATGTAAGTGTGACTTTATGCTAATTATCAATAATGGAATTTTTTTAGTCTTATTATTTGATCTTAATTTGAAATTCAACACTAATATCAAAACAATTAATAAAGTGCATTTTGATTAAGATCAAAATTATTTTTCTTTAATAATTTTGGGAAAGATAAAATGTTATATTTCATTTCATTCATCATGTTGGATTATGATTTTAAATTTTGTTCTCTAATAAAATGAGAAGAACTGAATATAATGAAAATGAAAAATGATGAAACCTTTTTATCTTATAAATAATTGAAACTTGTGTCAGTTTACATCCAATTTTTTTTGTGAACTACTGAGCGTGTTATTACTTCGGTTACGTTCAATGAATATTCTTAAACTTTTGGAAACATAGATTACATAAAACATTGAAGAAAGAAATGAGTTAAGTTTTTATGTTTTGTGAAAATCACCATCTAAAGCCATTTCTTTAATGCATCATCTAATATCCATGTTTATCTTCATCTTGTAGCTTTTCTATAAAGGAGCTTATTGTACACTAATTCAAAGGTTGGAATGTTTTTATGAGATGTTGACTTCTTCTTAGAAGAAACCAACTCTTTCCATGTTGCAACACCTTCCTCACTTTTAGATCTTTGGTTTCTTGCATTTCAACTAAAAAAATTCAAATTTCATTAAAAAACCTAAATATATTAAAGTTTTTTTATATATATACCATTTTTTTGAACTTCTTCTTCATCTTTTGATATCTTACGAGTTCATCCTTTTTTTTGGTCCTTTAGTTGTGTCTCCTCATATTTCAAGATCAATGTTTCACTAAATCTATCTAGCGTTAGTGCTTTTGTACCCTTTTGGATATCCTTATCCTTATCTTTCTCCCTAACCAACATCTCTTCATGCATCAGGAAATCTTCATTTTCTTTGATCAATCACTAGCATCTCTTCAAACTTTGGCACTGGTTGTTAACAATTAATCTCCATCATCAGCACCACCTTATGCCTCAAGACTTCTTCTCTTTCTTGACATTATACTCAATTTCCAAAAACTATTCAAATAAAAACCAAATATTTAACAAAAATACTAACTCTATGGGTAACTTATTCTTTACCTCTACATTTCTCACCTCACACAAGGCCCTTCGTACTATCCTTACTAATTCCCAACCAATACAACACTTCATTGTATCATCCTTATTATAATCAATCCTTCATGTCTAAAATAATAAAATATATTAATCAATTAAATTATTTAAAATTAGTTCATACAATGTTACTATACATTTTCTAATAAAAACATTACCTTTAGCTCTTGTTCACAGACTTTGTCACCATCTAATGCCTCATTGATATTAACTTCATCCCAAATTATATTCCTTATTATCTTCTCTCATTCGGAAGGACAATTAAGACAAAATTAGTCAAGAAAAATATTTATAAACAAATTAATATTTAATTATAAAATAATTACATATTATGCACAAGTTTATACATTAATTAACAAGATTTATTTTTTCAAGATGCATGCTCACAATAAATATAGTTATACATCTGTCCACATAAGGCACATCACTTTGCTTGGTGAAACTTACAAGTATGCTTGCAAAGATGGTTCAATATGGAATATCTCTAATCAAGCTACTTGTAGTCATCAATATTGGTTATGATATCTAGCAATTGTGTATTGATACCATAACTAACTTTAGCACATAAAAAATTCCTAATACGTATAGGAGGGAGTTTTGCTAAAAACTTCCCCCGCCTGTAAACCCTTTACTTTATTAAGTATGCATTTAATCATGATTTGGTGGTTATTGACTTTGTACTTGTTTGCTCCCATTTGAAACCCCTAAATCCATGAAACATTATTGTTAGTAATATCCTCCATTTGATCCTCACTTATGTACAATGTTATCTCGTTTGGATCAAGTTGACCTTATAACTAGTAGCAAATATCACCTTTTACCTTAAACCTCTCCATCTCATAAAGTTCATTGAATCCCATATCGATGAACCATTTCAGTTGCTCCAGCTCTATATTAATTTAAACACCTTATTCAAATAACAATATATTTGAGAACTTTATATATATTCATTAAGAGTAATCATAATCAAATAACAATAACAATTAATCACCTATATTTTATTTTAATTGGGTCAAAGTTTCATACATTGTTCTTAACATCCCCACTTTGCTGACTTTTCCTACGTGTGACAACTTCATTATTAGCCTAAATTTTTAAGTTTCAAATTAAAAAAAATTTATAAGTTCATTATATCAATTTTATTAAAAATGCTTGCTCATTACCTCCCTTTTTGCCTTCTTTACCTTCTTTCCTTCCTGTGGAAGAGACAGTACTTTAATCATTTCTTTTTATTTTTTCTTTAAACTATAATAATAATAAAAAATATCAACCAAAATAGACCAAAATCTTAACTAGATATAACATTCATGAAAACCAAAGTATATCTACTAACAAATCACCACCACGCAAGGGTATAAGCTATGAATTCTTACCTAATACCATGAAATACATAACTCGTTAATAGAAAATTATCTCTTATTCCATACCTTACTAACTTAGTAGTTTTTGAACACACTTAACACCCCCCAAGCTATATATAAATGCATTTTTAAATATATATTAGAAATAAAAAATATAAACATGTAAAATTTATAAAGATAAATATGGAGATGAGAGCCATATCGTATGCTTACTATGTCTATTTCTTGTTTGATCACTGTACAAGCATCTAAAATACAATGGGCTTAAAATATTCACTAAGAAATTAAGGACGAAGATTTTATATACTATTGGATAGGAGGAGTTATTTGAAGCTTCTCATGGAATTTTTGGAAAAAGAAAATTACTTTATTGCTTTAAAAATTATGAGTTAGAATAATGGACATGGTTTGGTATGAAAATGTGTAACAATCAATGCCCTTTTCTTTATCCATTCAAAAATTATAACAAGAACATGTTCCACCACACGATTATGTAGTTCATTATGTCCAATAAAAACTTAAACAAATACAGTTTCATCTATAGACATGTGAAAATTTGTGTCCTCTATATTATACCTTTAAATTTTCTAATAAGAACATAAGGGGGTGTTTGTTTTCATTTTTTCCTCGTTTCTTGTTGTGGTTTTTATAAAAAATAAAACATGTTTGGTTCGTTATTTTTACATTGTGCTGTTTTCAAAAATAAAAAAACCATAACTGATTTACAAAAACAATAAAATACATTTCCCTAATATATCACAACAGGTTTTCTTGTATTCTAAAGCAGTTTCTGCACTGACTTATCTTTTGCATCTTCAGGGCCCTGCTATGATTTTTTTGGCAATTGGTCACTATATCTTTGTTATTATGTTCCTACGATTTCTCCATGTATTTGTTACCTGTGTTTACTTTCATATCTACTTGTTATTCTATTTTTGCAATTTCACCACTGCTACGTTACTTGCATTTTTGGCCTTTAGAATATAAGAATACAACACGAAGGAACGAATAGATTTATTTTTAATTATGTTATAGTACCCATGCATGTTACTGTAACATACCTTGTTATTCATTGTTTATGTGATTTCTCTGGTTGCTTTGCTTGTGTGTGTTTTCATAAGCAGCTTATGGGTTAGCTAATATGTCTTATAATGTAACTTACATAACTTTAAAATCTTTCCCATTTTTTATTGGAGCATTCCACACACATAGACAGGTCCACCCATACACCCCACCGCTGTCACAAAAAAATGAAGAAGAATGAGCAGTGGAGCAGGCAAAGTGGTGTGCGTCACCGGAGCTTCCGATTACATTGAGGAGACTTTCATTGTTTCTATCTTATGTTAACTTCGTCTTTAGTTTTAAAAGTTATTAAGGGGAAAATAAGGGATAATTATGAAGATCTATAGATAAGAGAATGATTTGCTCAATTACATAGTGTAAAAAGACGATTTCTGCACCATGTTAATCTCTGGATTTACTATTACAATTTGATTCTCAGCAGGTAAAAACTTGTTCTGCTTGAACTCCATATCTCCTGAGGTACATACAAAGGAAATCTAAAGGTTAGAAAACCATGAAGAGAAGTGGTTTCTGAGATAAGAAGATTGCGTGAAAGATGAGAAGAAGAGAGCTAAGAAGAAGAGTGAATAGTAGGGTGGGCAAAATATTAATTTGTCTAATCAATGAATAGTGAGTGAATAGTGAGGGGCATGAGAGAAGAAAAGAAGAGAGCGTAGAAACAGGATTGAATAGTAGAGTGGGTCAAAATATTAATTTGTCTAATTAGTGAATAGTGAAGGAAGAACAAAGAGTGGCGGCAAAGGAAAGAAGAGTGAATAGTAGGGTGGTATAACATATTAATTTGTTAGATCTGTTGTTAGAAATTGATTATGTTATTTTGTATGGATTGATTAGGTTGTTTCATGTTTATTTTGAGCCATGTTTACCATTTAATACTTTATAGAAATTGTTATGATTCATGTCACTTATACGTGGCTACATTTAGTGATGAAAGGTTTAAACAATATGAACGATTTTAATGATTGTGTAATTTTATTATATAAATTAATGTGTAATTTTTTAATAATATTTTATTTGCATATATTTTAATTTTAACTATAATGATAATTAATTAATTAAAAAACATAATGTATTATATTACAATTATTACATATAAGACTATAATTACAAAAAAATAAAAGCAGGATGATAAAACTAAATATGTTTTTGTTTTTAGTTTTTTATTACAAATCTCAACCAAACATATTTCTGTTTTTCAGTTTTTATATTATAAATCTCAACCAAACAGGTTTTTGTTTTTTTAAGGAAAAATAGAAATCAAAAATAGGAAACAAAAACCAAAAATAACAACGGAAAAATAGAAGTGAAACTAAACAACCCCTAAGTATGTACTTAACCATGTTAAATAAAATCTTTAATAAACACACTTTGGTGTATGTTCATACACCATTCTATGCCATTTATATTGACACATTAGAAAATATAAGAAGAACATGTTTAACGATATAATTATATAGTTAATTGTGTATAATAAAACCTTTATTAAATATTGTTTTATACATGGCATGTACAAAATCATTTCTCTTTGAATTGATGCTTCAAAAAATATAAGAAGTAAATATTTGATCAAAGGGACATACAGCTAACTGTATCTAATTAAGCCTTAACTAAACACAATTTATACACTAATATGTACGAACTTGTGTCCTTTTAAATTGTCTTTTCAAAAATTCTTTCAAGAATAAGGTGACTATATAGGCATGTAGTTAATTATGTTGTTAGTTACTTTAAATATTTCATGGTAAGTTTTCACATACATGTGGTATACAATGTACTTATTTCTAGTATAGTTTCAATTATAACATAGTATTCTTTGTCAGTAGACATTTTTATTCCCATTTTAAAGTGTAGATATTACTTATTACTAATGAACGGTGATATTTTTGTACTTGGACATGAGGAACAATTTTCTTTTTATACGGTCATTATATTCCCATTTAATTGTGTAGATATTACTTATTTGTAATGGATGATGGTATTTTTTGTACATAGGAGTAGTGTTGGATAAGTATAGTATTATTACAATTTGAATTTAGCTAGGGTATTCTTTGAACTTAGAGATGGAATTCTCATTTTCTATTGGAGTCATTGCTTATTCTTAAAGTGTCATAGTAATTGTTTTACATAACAATAGTATTAAATATACTAAGTCATAGTATAGTTTACATTGAGGCATAATCTTCTCTTCTGGTTCATGGTTTCTCTTGGCTATGTGGTTCATCCGGGGAAGGGGGGTGGGTGGGAGATCGAACTTCAAGAATCAGGACCCTAGCTTTATTACAAGCCAAAAACTAGAGCGTGTTTTATCGTTTGAATTTCTCATACCTACCTCTTTTATCAAAAAATGGCAGATCAAATTGCTATTTTCTTTCTTTTTGAAATGCTAATTCACTCCGCTTTGTTCTGTACGAGACCAAAGGTCTATGCTTGAATTCAAAACAAACATCCCTTATTCGAATCGTTCTCTCTACTAAGTCATTATATTCTCTTCTAAATATACAAGTGTTACTTATATGTAATGAATAATGATATTTTTTATACATTGGCTTAGTGTTGGATAAATATCGTATTAGTATTTGATTAGGCTAAGGTATTTTTTTCACTCAAATATGGTATTCCCATTTTAAATTGTAAGTGGTATTTCATTTAAAGATTGATGTTATTTTTTGTACATATGGTTGATATTACATAGATTGAATCTATGTTTTTTTATTGAAGAATAAAATTATTTATACTCAATCATGATATTCTCATATAAAAGTGAAGTTGTTACTTAAAATGAGGAATATTAGTTTTTATGCATATATATGGTATAGTATCTAATGAACCATGGTACTATTTATACTAATTTATGGTGAGATATTCACATATTAAAGTTATAGTATTACTATTATGTAAGGAGTCAATCTATGGTATTTTCTTACACCATCTTTAAACAAATTTCTTTGCATGGTAGTGGTATTTTAAAAAAATGGATATGCGGTATTTAAACATTCTCAATATTTTTAATTTACTATTTACAATATTTACTGAGAAAATTACATTAATGGAGATGGATGATAACGGTATAGAATTTTCACAACTTATTTTCCTCATCAACAAACATATCTTTGTGTAAATTCAACCTTTGAAAAATAAAAAAACATATTAAAAATAGTAAAATATAATCCTTACATTTATTATTAAAAAATAATCTACAACATGATCCTTACATTATACCATAAATGTCACTATATTAATCATGAAATATATCTACATTATATAAACTATACCATTGAATAATATAATACATATTAACTTATGTTAAAAGTTGTAAGTACATATAACAAATTAAGCTACACATAACTTGATTACCTGTTGGTGGAGAAATGGAATTTAAGTGGATTGATTTAAATAAGGTGTCAAATTTGCCTATTGCTATCAAAATAGCCTTTATATAATGTGATTTGGTTTGAGATGTTAAGATTATATATTGTTGGAATAATAAAGTTTATCTTCCTTCATCATAAACCACTAAAAACTTCTTCTTTTCCTTGTTATTAATGATTTACTGTTATTAATGATTTACTAATGTGGTCACATTTGAAGCCTTATAGAGAAAAAAGAAGAGACTATTGGGAGACCGATCATGACACAATCACGACATAACGAAAAAATTTTCTAATTTCTCAATCATATCTCAATAATTGAATAACTTGAAAAACATAAATCATAAAAGTAATATAATCGTACCTTATTTGAATTACTACCAAAATCTTTTTCTAGAGGTGCTAACAACGAGATACTCAAGTGCCCAACCTTTAACGACATCCACATGACAAAAAAAAGAACTTAACTTGTAAAAGAAAATAAGCAGGAGTACTAGTTCCTTTACAATTATTTCTTATAATTAGGAATAACATCAGGGTTTATTTTATTAAAATTAAATACTCTAATTATAATTAAAGTCTAAATATAATTATAATTTAATTTAATTTTCATAAAAACAAATATCTTATATTTGATTACTGAAATTTCTCAAACTTCACAATTAAGTCCAACTTAATTTAAATTGTTTTTCCTCTTTTTAGCTACTTTTTATATGTGATTGATTAGGTTCCTAATATATTGGTAATGATTAGAAATTATAATTATAATTAAAAATTAAAATTAAATTTAAATTTAGACAAATTAAAACTTTTTTTATTTATCTTTAATTCTTCAATTAAATAATTTATTATTATAAATCAAGACTGATGTCCAGGAATATGTCATGAACACCCAACTATTAGGAATTTCAAAGTGGTTTGACTAAACCTATCTATACATGGTTATGATGCATAACTTTATCCTTTCAACAATTGGTGTTCCAATTAGATATAAACTATGGATATAGTGTCTACTTTTATAAATCAAATCATGTTCATTCCTTCTAACTAGTAATTAATTTATAATTGATATTTGAAAAAACTTTTCAAATATTAACTCACTCTGACTAGAGAATTCCTTAAATCATTACTAATTAAGAGTGGTGGAACATTCTCTCTAATAACTTTAGAGTGAAGAATCCTTTATTGACTTAACTATCTTCATATGATTCATACTATATCCAAGAACTATTGACTGAGTTACCCTAATTAGAATAGGTAATAAGTAGCATCAAAGTATAGTAATTTTCACATGAGATACTTTGGTAATCTCAATTCTAATAATCGATTATATAACCATCATAATAAGGAAATTTACAGACATATAAGTAATGTTCCATTTAGGATCCTTATAATTAGGTTAATTTAGTGAACTTTTTCTCTAATAAGTACCCACACTTTTGTTTAAGTATCTCTATAAGATCAAATATTTTCTTTATAAGAAAGAAATATAATTGTGCTAGTTCTACCATTTCATCAATATCCTATCTTGATGAAAGGACAACTAGAAATAATACATAAATACAATTTAGTCTTATAATTATAATCTGATTATAATTTCAGTTGCATAGTAATATTACAGGGATTTTACTTTTAGTATTGAAACATCAAATATAATTGAAAATTTTATAAAGATAAAGAATGCGCTTATTGATTAAAATAATAAGGTTATATATAAAATTGCAACCAATCGATTAGTTGAAAGGGCATAAAGTAACACTCTCCCACTTTCACTAAAGTCAATTACATATGCATCTAATAATATAGCGATCCATATGTTAATCATGTCTCTTATGAGACAATGGCTTAGACAGGGGATCTGTCAGCTTTTCTTCAGTGGGAACTAGCTTTACTTGCTTTGTCTTTTTGCTTTATTATCTTCTTAATCAAGTGAAACGTTTTGAGTACATATGTAGATCGTTGATGAGACCTTAGTTCCTTTTTCTATGCAATGGAACCATTTATGTCAAAATACAATACTATTGGCTCAATAATATTAGGAACCATTCTAAGTTTGGTGGTGAACTTTTTAATCCAAACTATGTCCTTTCTTGCCTCTTCCACAGAAATGTACTCTACTTTAGTCATTAGAATCCATAATGGTTAGTTTTTTAGATCTTTCTAACTTACCACACAATCATTCAGATTGAAGATGTACCCAAACGGTGATCTACTATTATCTAGATCAAATTGTAAACTAGTATTTGAATATCCCTGAACTCTTGGTTCCACTCTTTTATTGACCAAGATAAAGGATTGGCTTGAAACTTACTCGTTATGATCAAAGAATAAGAAATATTTGGTCTTATATATAGCATCATATACATGATTGATCCAATTCTTGAAGCATATGGAACATAATCCATTTTCCCCTCTCTTTTTGTGTCTTAAGACACACACTCTATGAGAGCGAAATCCAATACAATATGTGTAAGAATCCCCTCTCATATTCTCTATATGAACCTCTTCGGCACTTTATTCATATATGTGGATTGTTAGACAGATCTTTATTACTATAATATAAGTTATTTCTCTCATATCCTTTATGGAAATTTTCTTAAAAAACCAAATCTTTATAGATTTGGTTTGTCATTTCCAGTTAGCAATATATCATCCATATATAGCTCTAAAAAATGATTGCACTCCCACTAACCTTATTTTAAACATACGTTTAATCCATATTTTCTATAAAATCAAACTATTGATTATCTCATCAAAACGTATGTTCCAATTTAGTAAAACTTTCTTAAGTCTATAAATAGATTTTTGCAACTTGCATACTAGATCAGGAAATCTCCTGAATTAAAAACCCTCAAGTTATGTCATATACACATCTTTAAGCAAATTTCCATTGAAAAATGTTGTTTTGACATCCATCTACCAAATTTCACAATCATGGTATACAACTATAACCAATAAGATCTTAATGGACTTAAGCATATCTATAAGCAAAAAGATTTCATCAAAATCAACTCCTTATTTTTGTTTGTAACATTTAGCCATTAGCGTTGGTTTGTATGTAAGTATATTAACATCTATGTTAGTTTTTCTCTTAAAAACCATTTACATCCTAAAAGTAGAATACCATCTAGAGCATCCACCAAGTTTATACTTGGTTAGTGTACATTGATTCCATTTTGGATCTTATAGCTTCATGCTATTTTAAAGAATCAATGTCAGACATTGCTTCTTTAAAAGTAGTAGATTCATCACCCATAAGCATTATATTACCTTTATCCTTTTTAATTTTCAGATATAATCTACTGGTGGGATGATATATTCTACTAGTGTGTCATATATTATGTGTATTTTGAATCCTCTATTGTACATCATATGTGGTAGATTATATGTCTATATAGGTCTTTATTCCTATAATATAAGTTATGTCTCCCATATCCTTTATGGAAAAGTTTTTGGACAACCAAATCCTTGTAGATTAGAGTATTAATTTGTCATTTCTGGTTAGCAATATATCATCCATACAAAGCTCTAAGAAAATGATTTCACTCCCACTAACCTTCTTATAAACATATGGTTAATCTATATTTTTTATAAAATAAAACTCTTGATTATTACATCAAAATAGATGTTCCAATTTTGTGAAACTTTTTTAAATCTATAAATAGACATTTGCAACCTACATAATTAATTAGGAAATCTCCTAAATTCAAAGCCCTCAAGTTGTATCATATACACATCATCAAGCAAATTCCCACTATAAAATGTTGTTTTGACATCCATCTTCCAAATTTCATAGTCGTGATATACAACTATAGCCAATAAGATCTTAATGGACTTAAGCATAACTACAAGTAAAAAGGTTTCATCAAAATCAACTCTTTATTTTTGTTTGTAACCTTTAGCCAGTAGCCTTGTTTTATACATATGTACATTGCCATCTATGTTAGTTTTTCTCTTAAAAACCACTAGCATCCTATAAGTACAATACCATCTAAAGCATCCATGAAGTCTATACTTGGTTAATGTACATTGATTCCATTTTAGATCTTATAGCTTATTGACGTTTTGAAGAATCAATGTCAAACAATGCTTCTTTAAAAGTAATAGGTTCATCACCTAAAAGTAATATATTGTCTTTCTCCTCTTTAATATACAGATATAATCTATTAAGGGGATGATGTATTCTACTAGTGTGTCATAGATTATGTGTCTTTTATGTAGGAAAATCCCGGTGCATGCATCATATACACAAGGTATGGAAAAACAAAATTTTTTGTTCCAGGACTTTCTCGAAGTCCAAGATCTATATGCCTATACAAGAAAATACCATTAAACCTAGGTGAAAATTCCCAATTCATGTACATGTTCATAACACACATATATATAGGAATTCATGGCATTTACATAAGTCAATTATTCATATAATAACCATATACCTTGTGAGTAGTCTCCTTCATTCTTTGATCTTCTACGCGTCGAGTTGTTGAAAACCACAATGACCAAAACAGATCGTCTCTAACGATATCCACATAGAGATCAGAGAAACTAACTGAATAAAATTCTTTGATTCAAAAATGGCTAGAACAAAGACAACAGTGCTAGCTCTTTCTTTATTCTATAGAGAGCCTATACATGGGAAGCAAAATGGAGAGGAAGAGATGAGAAAGATGAAGAGACTTTTTTTTAAAATAGTGAAAGATGAAGATTGCTTATACATTTTCACGATTCTTTCATTCTTTTTCATTTCGTCTTTTATGGATTTTGTCTCTTGTCATTAAAGACATTAAATGTTTAAGTTGAAAAAGAAACCTGCTCCTTCTTTTATGTA
>JANZXP010031028.1:0-12725 GCA_027576715.1 Erythroxylum flavicans
GGAAGAAATGAGACGGAAGAAAAATGAGAGGGAAGAAATGAGACGGAAGAAAAATGAAACTTAAGACAGAAATGAGACGGAAGGAATAAGACGGAAGAATCGAAGACAAACAACTGAATCAGTTTGAGTAAATCATATAGAGAATTTAATTAAATAAATTTTTTGCAGTTATTCATAAAAACAAAGAACGAAGAAATTTAAAGATTAATTATTTTCATCTGAATCACGTCTTAAGTACGTAACATCAAAATATTCAGGAATGATAAATCTTAGCTGGTTAAGATTATTCCGAAAATGTTTACCCAAACCAATACATTTAATTTAATAAGTATTTTCAGATACAAAATAGCCCATTCCTATCCATGTTACTCGAAACTAAGACGAAGGGGAAACTAAGACGAATATGTTCAATCCTCAAAATCCAGTCATTTGATTGTTTGTTGTTTGACACTAACTCTTTCTTCAAATGTCGAGAAAGAGGAAGAAAGAAGTAGGTATGAAGAAGCACTGAGTTTGTGGTTCGTCTTGTTTGGCTCCCGCTTCGTCTAAGTTAAAAATGAGACGAAAATGAAAGAAATATGAGACGCCTATGAAACTTCTATGCCTAAAGCCATTATTGATCAAGGACATATTTTGGATTGTGACATTGTAAAAGAAATAGTAGTACGGGATGGGTTGTATCTCATTTTAGCTCCTGCACGCCTAAAACAAAATTTTCACCTTAATGCACCAATTGATGATTTGAGACTCCTTCCAAAAAACCTACAAAATGTTTATCCATATTAACCTGGGAGGAGACGTCGTAAGGTTTGCGAGATTTCTCGGTCCATTTGACAAGCACATTTGCTCATCACTCACTACAATATATACAAATGCTAGTGGAGACTCAAAACTTGAATATGGCACCTCAAGATCTCCCTGAAAATAACCTTTAACTAGTGCTACCTTTAAAAATAGATTACAAAGACGATCTTCAGGTTAGGCAAAATTTCATAGTCCCAAAGTGAAGGGGTCACCCCAGGAAAAATGCGGCACCTCCCACTCCTTTGCAAGAAGAACAAAACAACTTCAGTCTTATTCCCAGTTCCTCAGCTCTTCCCCCTCATTTTAATGATTAATAAACTTTCTGGAATGTTCGATGTGTGGACAACAAGGCTTCATTGCGTTGCTTAAAAAAAACTATGCCGAACATATTCAATTTTAGTGTTATTTTTGTTTGAACCTTTTCTACCTGCTGATAGGATTTCCTCATTACGTGATACTCTTACTTTTTCTGACTGCTATTCTTCAAAAAATAGTAAAATCTAGACTTTGTGGAGGCATGGCCTTTCCCTGGCTGTAGTCTTTGAGTCAGACTAATGTGTTAATTTTTTGGTTAATCACCCAATGCACCCTTCCACAGTCTATATCTTAGGAGTATATGCAAAATGTTCAAGATTGGAATGCAGGTCTCTTTGGTCTTCTCTTTTGGATTTTGCAGGTACAATCGATTCCTCAGTTGGTTGGGGGAGATTTCAACGTCATATCAACCTTTGAAGAGTACAAAGGCCTATCCCAACTAGATCTACTTGCAATGTCGAAATTTAGTGATTTCATCTAATAAGGTGCAATGGTGGATTTTCCAACAATTGGGGGAAACTTCACTTGGTCGGTAGTTCGCAATGGTGGTCTTATGCACAAAAAATTAGACCAAGTTTTATTCAACATCAATTGGGTTACCACTTTCCCTAATATACCATTGGATTTACTGAATAAAACCACTTTTGATCACTGCCTAATATTGTGTAAAGTTGTTCTTCAGGGTCAACGCATGCCCTTGCCTTTAAAATTTCAACACATGTGGCTACAATGCACTAGCTTCATGGATGTAGTTGAATCAAATTGGAAGTTAACCATGGCAGGCTATAGTATGCATCTTTTCTCACTTAAGCTTAGACGGCTAAAGGGGTTTCTCAAAGCCTGGAATAAAGAACACTTTGGTGATATTCAAGAAAATGTTAAAAGAGCTGAAATCCAACTACGGTCAATAGAGCTCTCTTATGAAAATTCTAGTTTGGAATATGACTTATTAGCCTTTCAGCAGGCACAAGCTGTATACATCCGCTCCATAGCTGAGGATGAAGCTTTTGGGAAGCAGAAAGCTAAGATCCGGTGGCTGGATGAGGGTGATAGAAACAACAAAATTTTTCACTCCTCAGTGACAGTAAAGCGGGCAAGATTGTCTATTGGTCATATTAATAACTTAAATGGAAATTGGACAGACAACATGGATGAGATCAGACAGTTGGCTGTCTTGTATTTTCAATCTCTACTTGTGCCTCAATTGCCCATATTAGATAACACCAAAATATATTCTCTTTTAGACTTCATTTCGATAGTCCTCAATGTCGAGGACAATGCTGGACTTCTGCGGCCAATTTCTTTAGAAGAGGTGAAGGAAGCATCATTCTTAATGGATGGGGAAAGTGCCCCAGGCCTATATGAATTCTCAGGTCAATTTTTCCAATCCTATTGAAGTATCATCTCAAATGACTTATTCTCTACAGTGCAAGAATTCTTTGTGGGGTTCAGATTCCAAGATGTGTCGCGAGCACCACTATAGTCTTGATACCAAAGAAAGAGGCTCTGGTGAACTTTGCTGATTTTAGACCCATTAGCCTCTGTAATTTTCTAAATAAAATTTTTACCTGTATTCTTTGCCTATGAATGAAACCTTTACTACCTAAACTAGTATCTGAGGAGAAAAAGACATTCATACAAGGGAGAGACATTATTGACAATATTCTTACGATGCAGGAACTTGTCCAATATTTGGATCTTAAGGTTCGTGATCATAATATTTTTTCAAATGTGATATGTTGAAAGCCTTCAATATGGTTCATTGGGATTTTTGCAATGTTTATTATGCTAATTTGGATTTGATGGGTAGTTTGTTCAACTCATCATGAATAATTTGAAGGCTAGTTTGTTTTCAATTTTAGTGAACATATTTCCTTTAGGTTTTTCCTTCAACATAAGGTTTGAGGCAGGGAGACCCTCTCTCCCTATATCTATTCATTATGGTTGCAGAGGCTCTTAGGTTAGGCTTAAATCTCTTTAGTCTAGGGGAGAAATCCAACTTTTTTCATTGCCAAAAGGAGCTACTCCCATTTCACATTTCTCTTTTGCAGACGATTTAATTATCTTTACCAGGGAAATCAGAAAATCCTTATTGGCTTTATTCCAATTCCTATCACACTATGAGAAGGTTTTTGGTTAGTCTATTAATAAAATTCAAAGCTCCTTCTATGCCTCCAAGAGATGTTCTTTGGCCCAGATTCATATGATCTTCTCTCTTTCTGGTATTCAACTGGGTAGTTTTCTGTTTAAATACTTACGCTACTGGTTATTCAAAGGCTGATTATGTGTCCATTATTTTCAACATCTAATTAATTCAGTGATGCAACGAGTCTCAGGATGGATCAGAAAGCTTCTCTCACCTGTAGGTCTCCTTATACTAATCAAGCATGTCCTTTCCTTAATTCCAATCCATGTTTTTGCAACACTCAAACCTCTAAATTTTGAGGTCGGTTCTTTTGAGAAGAATCTCTCAAATTTTCTTAAAGGCAACGATGAAATGACCAAGCGCCGTATTTGTCGATTTTGGAACAAACTCGCTTGCCTAGTAACTGAAAATAGACTCAGGCTATGAAGTCTACACACGATTCTTTCGGCATTCTTATGTAAACTATGGTGGAAATTGAAGATGCAGGATGGATTATGGGCTAACTATGTTCACTCATTATCTTTACAACGCTCTTTTGCTACGAAAAGGATTTCTGAAGTGAATGAATTGATAAACTCAAATATTGGGATTATGGTAAAGAATGGTTCTTGCTCTTTTTTGCATGATAACTTGACAGGTACAAGGTTAATTACGGATCTTTTCCCTAATTTGTAGCCACTTGTACCTAATTTGCCACTGTGTAATTTTCACATAGCACAGCACTGACAGCGAGATCTACTGCCAAATGAAATTTTCAATTTTGTGCAGGATTTTGTCTTCGAATAAGACAAAATTATTTAGAAACCATCATCTATAAGAAATTTCACCACCTCATCAGCTTTCCAAGTCATTCATGGTTATCATTATGTGGATAACAACCTGTGACTTCTCTGGACTAACAACATTCTAACTTTTTTTTTCTGGTTTGACAACTTCTTAATGCATTACTACCTTTCCTAAATATTCTTTGAAAAATTGATTTCCAAATGGCACCTAAATGCCCACACTATGATAACGAGGATTCAATCTCTCACTATTTCATGACTTGCTTTACTGCCTAAAATATTTGGCTATCATATACTTCACTTTTTCAGATTTCTCCAGACTTCACAGCATTGAAGCTGTTGGTGGATTTTTTTGGTCCAGCTCCTAGGTTGGCTACCTCCAAGAAATTATAAAGCTAGTTCCAACCATGGTCTATTGAACCTTTTAGAAGCTAAGAAATCAGACTCTATTAGAAGGAATTAAATACTCCCTTCCTTGAGCTCTTTGTGCCATCTAAGATTTATTGTATTCCATCACTTATAGGCATCGAATCACTGCTTATGGTTCAATTTCTTTACCCCAAAATCTTAATTTTATTCATATAAAGCTCTCTCGTTGGAACTCAGTTATGGCACCTGGCTAAAACCATTGTTTCCAAATATTAAACTTAATGTTGATGGATCCAGTTTAGAAAACCCAAGCACCTCAAGAGCAGGATTTGTGATTCACGATCATTATGGAAACTTAATTATTACAAGTTGTATTTTTATTGAGCAGGGAACAAGCTTCCGGGCAGAACTCCTAGCTTTGTTGCATGGACTAAGGAAATGTCAATAGCTCGGCTTACACTATATTCAAGTAGTGATGGGTTCAAAGACAATAGCGGAAATGCTCCAACATCAATAAGCTTGGCCATGTCGTTTCAATAATCTTTTGCATCAAACATACTAACTGATTCAGACCTTAAATATGTCTTTGCACTATATCTTCCGCGAATTAAACTCAGTGGCAATTCTTTGGCAAGAATGGCTAGTTCTCACCAGATTATATTTAGCTTCACTTTAACACAATTGCCTCGTCACATTCGGGGTTTATTATCTTTAGATAGGGCTTCCTCCCCTTATATGTGAACAAGGATCCTAGGATTATTTGAATAAAATATGTCAAAGAAAAAAGTTTGGAGGCCATGAATATGTATGTATATATATGGGAAAAATTTTGGTGGTCATTTATATACATGAAAAATTTTCAATAACCATATGTATATTTACAAAGGAAAAAAGTTTGGTTGTCATATTTATATATATATATGGGAAAATCTACACACACACATATGAAATAATTTTGTTGGCTATGTGTGTGTATATGAAAAAAGTTAATTGTATCAAAAAAAGAAAAGGACAATAATACTTTCTTATTGCCATACGAGTCAATAATACACTACAACTGCTAGAATTGTTGTTGTATATCTTGCTGGAATTGTAAAGTATTAGCAATCATAACATTAATCAATTCCTCCAGAGGTGTACCTGAATCGTGATAAGAAACTTCTGGTCTGTATAGGAACTGCTGTGCATCTTGCAAACTGTCGTGGAAGTAATTCTGATGGTTATCCCACCCATAACCAAAGTTAGGTTGATCAGTCCAATCTTGGTTATAGGATTAAGAGTAAGAGTTAAAGAAAAAATTAGTGCCAAAATTGATAGCGCTTCATAATGCTATTCAAAATAAAAACTAGACTACTACTATAACAGTGGTGAGTCTAGATCGATCCTACAAAGAGTGTGTGTAAAGTTGTTGAAATGAATTTAATCGATGTGGTTTAGGGGGTTTTTGTTTTAGAAATAAGAAAATAAAATAAAACTAGACTAATAAAAATAGATGTAAGAAAACATGAGAAAAATGATAAAAGTGGGGAATTCAGTAAGGACCCAATTTTTTGGTTCAATCTCAGCCTACATCCTAATTAAACATATTTCATTGATTTGTTATTCTCAAACTTCTCCTAGCAACTATTAGTCGTGGGTTAATAATTAACTTGAATTTTCCCTTAGGTAGTGTTTAATTAAGATAAGATTGTTAATTAAACTTAACTACTGAATAACCTATAATACAATCTCTAGATTCAATTGGGCAGTAGCATTACGAATTAGGAAAACGATTAGGGTTTATGGTTTTAAGGTTTAGAGTTTAGGGTTAGGGTTTAGGGTTTAAGGTTTA
The DNA here is from genome assembly GCA_027576715.1 of Erythroxylum flavicans. Lineage (NCBI taxonomy): Eukaryota > Viridiplantae > Streptophyta > Magnoliopsida > Malpighiales > Erythroxylaceae > Erythroxylum > Erythroxylum flavicans. Next base: position 6,251 of record JANZXP010031028.1, read on the forward strand.
GGGTTTTAGGGTTTAGGGTTTAAGAAAGGTTCATGGAAAAGAAAAATTTCTCTCAATTTTGTTTTCTCAATAGGCCCCCAAAAAACAGTTAACTTCGACAGCCACAAACCGCCAAGTGACCATTGTTAGTTGCCGGCCTGTTACTGTCACCATTGCCATTGCCGCCTTTATAGTAATTGACGATATCACCGACATTCTGATTCTAACTCAAAGACCACCACAAGATTCAAATTTTCCCGATCTACAAACCCCGAAACTAGTTTTGTCAATCGATTACGCAATAACACATAAATAAGGTTCAAAAATCTCACCACCGTCAACGTGCTTTCTTTAATTGTTATTGTCTGTCCTCCTTCACTGTTGAGCCCACTGTATATAATCCACAACCTAGGTGAGTTTTCTTGAAGTCCAGCTAAGCCATCAGTGAAGAAGGCGTGTTTGGTGACAACGAAGTAGGTGCGGTGACACAGCGGTGTGCTCCATCGCCATTGCCGAATGCATCGTCACTGCTAGGAAACACGAGTGTGGAGTGTGCTCCACCGCCGCTAGCCCACTCTACACCATTGGAGAAGGCCTAGCCACCGCTGAATGCCCAATTGCACCGCCATCTCTCCATATCTAGTGGGAAGGAAGGGACACATACGACTGGTATTGAAGAGGGCATTGGCGATGAAACTAGGGCAAAGAAGGACAAGCCGAAAAATGCCCATCCACCCACTGCTATTTCCAATTTTGTTCCTGGTCCAGGTAATTACAAAACTACCATATGCATAATTCCATTGATGCCCTTGCTCATGTTATGCATGCAGAACCTAGGTAGAAAACTGTGAAAAAACCTTCTGATTTCTCCTGGGCTGTGAAAGTCAGTATCATGAATTTCAATAGTAGATTTTAGTTCCCGGATATGGCCTACAAGCCATCTAATGGCCCGGTGGTGATACCAGATGAGTTCATTGATGAGAGCTTGCACCAATGGACTCGTTTAATCGGATTTTTCCCTAGGTGCAACATGCCCTTTCCTGCCATGCAGACTCTAGCTATGCGGCTTGGTAGACTCTCAACTTAGAGGATGTCCTCTCCATAGGAACGGGGTTCTTCTTATTTTGATTTCAGTGAGAGGCGACTCTACAGTCAATTCTAAATCAAGCCCGTAGATTTTTGGAGGAAAATCTATGCTCCTATAGCAGTGGCACCCGCACTTTGTATTTGATAAATCCAAAGTCTCTAGAGTGTCAGTTTGGGTATGATTACATAGATTACCATTCCCTTTATGGAATGAGCGTAGCCTCGGCCTCCTAACTCAACGAATCGGGAGACCACTTAATTGTGATAGGCATACCTCCGCCTAAACTCGACTCTCCTTTGCTAGTATCTATGTGGAGCTTTCGGCTGATTTAGATCTCATCCAGGAGCTTGATATTTGTTGTGGATTGAGTGGTGAATTGATTTGCATATGACTGAAGAATGAGTGGGCACCTAATAGATGTTCTACGTGCCATGTTTTTGGACATTCATGTGTTCCCCAGCCTGTAGCTAAGCCTCGAATTCCCCAGCCTACTATCGAGCCTCTGGTTGCTCCTATACGCATTATTGTTGCTTCCCCGCCTATTTAGGTGGTGATTTCAAGAGACCCTCCCAGATTTGAGGACCTGACCCTGATTACTCCTCCAGCTTCAGGCCGATCTTCTAGTTTTATGACTCAGGTGGAGACCAAGTCCCCACTTGTAGAGTATCAGTGGATTCTCCTACAGCTGGCTGAGCTACTCCTTGTCCGACGCCTCATCTTGTTGTTTCTTCAGATTTGAGGGTTTCATCCAATCAGATGCTTTGTTTGTTTAGCTCAGAAGCATCTATTCCTAGTAGCAGTCATGGCCCTAATTTTACCAGCTCTTTTGGCGAGTATTTTCCACCAAACACCACATCGCTTCCTCAAGCTCGTCTTTTTTTGGGATTGAGTGTTGGTAGGGGGAGTGAGGGGTCTGCCCCTTTAGTTGATTCTTTGGCTATTTTTATCTTCGATTTCCTATGATAGGAAGTTTGAATATTAGGGGTCTCAATGGCTCTAATACTCAAAGAACGGTCAGGGATTGGATTTCATGGTATGACCTTAGTTTGGTTAGACTTTTGGAGACTAAGGTTGCTTCTTTAAATCTTCTGCGTGTAGTTGTTGTTACTTATGGGGGTTAGGATTATTTGAGTAATGGGACTGAGGAGATGGCTTGTTGTACCTTATTATGTTGGGATCTAGGTTTGTTCACGATTTAGAGTCCAGTGTTCACTTTGCAAGGTGTTAGTTGTGAGGTGACTCAGAGAATGAAGGGTACTACATTTGGCCTAACAGTAGTTTATATTTCCACTGATCCGGGTACTAGATAAGATCTCTGGTATTTTCTTTGGGTGCAGGCTGAGCGATTCACTTATATGCCTTAGTTGGTTTTGGGAGATTTTAATGCCATTTTGAGTCACTATGATAGAGTTGGGGGGATATTGGATGGTACAGTCTTATGGATGACTTTGGACAGTGCTTACATGATGTAGAGCTGTTACAGATTCTGTACAAGAAGGATAGGGTACTATTCTTTAGCATTTGGATTGGAGTTTTGGCAACTCTGCATAGTTTTTCTTCTAGCCTAGTACCTTTACAAAGTTTCTACCAAGAGACATCTCTGATCATAATGCTATGGTGGTTCAGTTTGGAGTTCCGAGACGTCAGCCTCCTACTCCTTTCAAGTTTATGAAATGTTGGGTTGATCACACCAATTTTTTGGTGATTGTTAGGAGGGTTTAGGATATACCTGTGAGAGGGGATTCAATGTTTTATTTGACTCTCTAACTAGGTTTGCTAAAACAAGGGCTGAAGTCCTCACACTTTTGAGACAACAACCACATTTCTAATAGAGTTAGGGAGGCACGGGCCTAGTAGATTATAGCTCAGGCTGCCTTGGATGCTTCCCCACTCTCATCAGATTTAGGTATTATTGGGCACGACCTTGTTTGCCAGTACTCCCAGTTGATCCAAGATGAGGAGTTAGTCTATTAACAGAGATCCCAGGTTCAATGGCTTGCTCTAGGTGACCAAAACACTATATTCTTTTACAAATCCTTGATTTAAAGATAGGTCAAAGGTAGGTTACATGGTTTACATGATGAGAAAGACACTTTTATCATAAATCAGGGAGCACTAGGAAAGATGGTAGTGGATTATTTTCAGTTGATACTACTAGATTCTTTACTCAGCATATCCTAGAGGATATGGTTAAGTCTTTAGCGAGCCTTGTTTCAAATGAGGAGATACGTACTGCTTTATTTTCCATCCCAGAGGATAAGGCTCCAGGGCCTAACGATTACACCTTTTTCTATAAAAGGTGTCAGGACATTATTGGAGCAGACTTCAGGGCGGCAATGCGATGTTTTTTCTCTATTTCAGTTATGTCTCACTGCGTGAACTCCACTATGATTACTTTGGTTCCCAAGGTGGAGAGCCCATAGATATTGAATGACTTTAGACTGATCTCTTACTGCAATGTCCTTTATAAATGCATCTCAAAGGTCATTGCAAATTAGTTTAAAGTTGTTTTACCAGAGGTGATTAAGAGAGCTCAGATGACTTTTGTTATGGGGCTATTGATTACGGATGCTAGTTTTCTTACTCAGGAGCTAATGCATGATTATCATCTTGATCGCTCACCACTACGATGTGCTCTCAAGGTTGATATTTGTAAAGCCTTCGATATAGTCAGTCAAGAGTTTATTTTACTGGGATTGAGAACTATTAGTGTTCCTATCTACATGATTAGTTGGAATGAGACATGTCTCAGATCTGCACATTTCTCTGTAGCACTTAATGGTACACTGCATTACCGAGCTACCATTATCATTGGCGGTATAGACGGACTTCTCTCACTCATTTTTGTTTTGTAGAAGATTTAATGATTTTCAGGAGGGCAGATTTAGCTTCTATTGAGATTATTCGACAGGCTTCGGTAGATTTTGAGAGGGTTTTAGGATTGGCTATGAACTCGACCAAGAGCTGAGTTTTCTTCTCAAGGATTTCCAAGGTTGAGTTTTCTTCTTTACAGGGAGTACTTGGGTTTTAGTTTGGTTCCCTTCCGATTCATTATCTCGGCATCCCTCTTATCACTCAGATTTCCTTCCTTTGGTGGAGAGGATTCTTTCTCGGATCTGTTTGTGGACTTCAACGTCTTTTACTTATGCTGGTCATTTATAGCTGATTAGATCTGTCCTCTTCTCTATATAGGTTTACTGGTCAGGTATGTTCATTCTGCCCGCTAGCATTACTTGACGTATTGAAAGCATTTTGTCAGCTTTTCGTTGGAGAGGTAGTTCACTGTCCCATACCGGGGCTAAGGTGGCATAGGAGTTAGTCTATTTTTGAGACAAGAGGGTAGTTTGAGAGTCAAGAGGGCCAGAGATTAGAATAGGGCTACAACACTTAAGTATATGTGGAGACTATTCACTAACAAATCTTCTATATGGACCATATGAGTACATACTGTTTTACTGAGGGGTAGATCTTTTTACCATATTCGAGTCTCGTCGAGCTCTTCTTGGGTTTGTTGGAAGATTCTGTTAAGCCAAGAGTGGTACAGAGGACTTATCGTTGCTTGTATTGGTGGTGGGCAAGATACCTCCTTATGGCAGTATTACTGGTTACCGGATCAAGGGCCATTGTGTGACCATTTTTCATTCCGAGTTCTCTCTTCTGTTAGGCTCTCTTGGGGTGTCTGGGTCTCAGAGATTATACATTCCAATGAGTGGACTTTTCCTGAGGGGAGCAGTGACTTGCAGCAGGTATGGGATTCTATCCGCTTTAGACCTTATGTTTAGCAATCCAATAGTTAGGCTTGGAAGGGCCACTCATTCGGAGCTTTTTCTATTGACGCTGCATGGAACATTCTCCAAGCCCGATGACCAGTGGATCCAATCCACCATCTACTGTGATTTCTAGAGTATATTCCACGACACTCTTTTATCCTCTAGTTAGCATCACATGGGTGCCTCTGGACTATGGACAGGTTCCAGAAGTTTAGTGTTTTGTCTTCTTCGACTCATGTATTATGCGGCTACTCTCTAGAGACACACGATCACCTTTTTTTCAGTGCAAGTTCTCTTCATTAGTTTGGAGCTCTCTCTGAACAAAAACTTCCTTCGCTTGGCCTTCTACTTCTTGGTTTCCCCTCCTCTAGTGGGCTTCCACCCATCTTCGTCGGCGGAAGGATTTCATTCATATACTTTTGCGGTTAGTTCTCTTTTCCACTGTTTACTATCTTTGGTATAAGAGGAATAACTGCATTTTCAGCAGACAACGCTGATCTCCCATAAACATTGTAGAGTATATGACTGAGCTTATCCGTTCTCGGCTTCTAGGCCTCGAGTCTCATTTTTAGATACCTATCCTTCAACGACATATCTGGAAACTCCTTTGTCCTCTTTGTTTCTTTCTTGTATTGAAACCTTCCCTTTTATTAATATACTTTTTTATTTCTCTTCCAAAAAAAAGTTTAGGGTTTAGGGTTTAGGGTTTTAGGGTTTTTAGGGTTTAGGGTTTAGGGAGGGAGGGAAAATTTTTTTCTCTCAACTCAAATTTGCCAATATGTCCCGGTAAAAGAAGTCCTGAACTTTGGTGACCATTAACTGCCTAATTGTTATTGCACTAGCCACCACCACTGCTGCCTCTGTCACCGGCGTCGGCGCCTCTGTTGTCACTACAGTGGTTGAAATTTCATCCAGCCACACCTTCAAGCAAAAACCACACCAATCAACTCACCATTTCCAGATCTATACAACCTACTACTTTATTTTCTGATTGAATCACTACAAAACCCACAAAATCTAATGGAAATTGTTAGATCTCCATCCACCGTTGCCCTCAAAACAGCCACACCCTAACACCATTGTACCTGCGAAAAACCTCACACCCTCAACACATTCACCACAAAAAATAACACCATAACCTCATAATTAACCCATAGCTGCCACTGGTGAAGGAGATCCACTCAGAGATGTAGCTGCTGCCACACCTCCTCAACAAACCATTGGCCATCCTCACCCGAATAGCCCAGGGTCACTGTTAACTCTGCATGGAACCTTCTCCGAGCTCGACGCTTAGTGGATCCGATCCATCACTTATTGTGGTTTTCAGAGCATATTCCACGGCACTCCTTTATTCTCTGGTTAGCCTCACAGGGTCGCCTCTGGACTATGGACAGGCTTCAGATGTTTGATGTTTTGTCTTCTTCAGCCTGTGTTCTGTGTGATTCTTCTCCAGAGATGCATGACCACCTTGTTAGTCCTCTCTGCCACTGTTTACTTTCTATGGTATGAGAGGAAAAACCGCATTTTCAGCGGACGACACAGATCGCCCACTGACATTGTGCAGGACATCTCAGAGGTTATCCGTTCTCGACTTCTCGGTCTTGAGTCTCGTTTCCAGATACCCGTCCTCCAGCGACAT
>JANZXP010031039.1:0-12725 GCA_027576715.1 Erythroxylum flavicans
CCTCCAAGTTGCTCCTTCCTTCTTCCTACATAAAAATAGTCAATTCTTTCCCTCAATTAACATCAAACACACAAGAACAACAATGAAAATTGAACTTAATGAAAATATACAAAATGAATCCTAAACTAGAATAATAATCAACAATTATGCTAGAAAACACATACCAATTACCTATAAGAACATACCCTAATGCACACCTATCAGTGGTAGAGATGATGGCTGGGAGGGATGCAACAGAAGCTTTTAGTGGCGTGAGAAAAAAATTTTCTAGGGGGAGGGGGGTGTAAGGGGTAGGAGGTAACAATTATCCTAACAAAAGAGGAGTGTGCTACATCTAGTGTTAGTTTTAAGAAGTCAAAATCTTCTATCAAACCATATGTACCACCCATTCCATACCCTCATAGGTTAAAAAATAGGTAAAATGAGGACCATTTCAGGAAATTCCTAAAGATTGTTATGAAGTTGCGTATTAACATCCCATTTACTAAAGTGTTAACCCAAATAGCTTCACATTCAATCATTTTAAAGAAAGTTATCTAAAAAATTGAGGAGTGTGTTAAGGTACCTTTAATCGAGGAATATAATGCAATATTAAATAAAATACATCCAAATTTAAAGGTTTTAGGGATTTTTATTATTCAATAACATTTTGATGCATTCAATCATAATTGCTTATGCAATTTTGGTGTTAGTATTAACCTTCCACCTTTATCTCTTTTAGTGAAACATGGAGTAATAATACTAAAGTTGACAACAATGTCACTCTAACTAGTTGATAGGTCTGTTAGATATACAATAAAATTAGTAGAAGACTTACTTCTTAAAGTATGAAAAATTAAATTTTCTTATAGACCTTTTGATAATAGATATAGAGTATGACCCTGAGGTTTCCATTATTTTGAGGGGACTATTTGTAACTAATGAAATGGTACTGATTGATGTGAATAAAGGTTTGTTGGCACTGCGGGTGGGTAATAAGAAGGAGAAGTTCAACATTTTAAAGACCTTAAAAGGAATTCCTACTTTTGATGATATTTTTTATAGGATGGACATTATTGATTACATTGTGCATGTTAACTTATCTAAAGTTATTTATTTATGTTATTCTTTGAAAATATGTTTAGGTTTAGGAGGTAATGAAATTAAGGAGGATCACAACATTATAGAATATGTTTTTAGGTTAGAAAAAGATGGTTATAGACTTCGCGTTCTCGTATTTTCAAGAAATTAGGGGGCAAGCCTACACCTCTACCATCTAGGAAAGAAGAACTTAGGTTTGATTTAAAGTAACTTTCTCACTTGTGTTATGCATATTTAAAAGAAAACAATTTTTATCATGTTGTTATCTATTCTTCTCTAAGTTTTATAAGGGAAGATAAGATATTTATGGAAGCTAAAGAGACATTAATTAGTACGAAGAATTTTGAGGAGCCACAGGGTGAATGGCTTAGTGACTAAGTTTATCATGGACAATAAAAAAAATGCTTAAACAGTTTTAAAGTGATGGATGTTTGATCTAATTATCTTATTAGGTTAAGAATTGATGGAAGTTTATAAGTTATATAGGAAATAGTCATTAACATTGATGATTAAGTTAAAATTTGAAATATTAATTGAGATGATTTATCATAAGTTTAATTATTATTTTGATTTAATTTGTTTAAGTAAATAGTCATGAGCATTGATGAAAAGGTAATTTCATTTTGCTTCATTAATTTTGAAAATGGATACGTAATTTACACTATAATTTTTTATAAAATTTAGATATATAATTGAGTTTAAAATAAATTCTTTTCAAGAATTTTCATCATCACGCATGAAAAGAGAAAAGAGAAAAAAGAAAAAAGAAAAAATATTTTCTTTGAATAAGTGAGCTCCAAATAAATTCAATTTGATAGCTTTAGATCAACTCAAAAGGTGAAGTTAAAGAGTGAAGCTATTAGTTATTTGAAATGGTGACGTAACTAAGTAACTGGAAGTATTTATTATAAGCTGTTTAATATTGTGTCAAAATGTTAGGTGACTTTTCAAATAAAATTTCGATGCTCTTGTGTTAATTGAAAGTTGATGTTTTAATTTTCTTTCAATAAAAGATATGAAAAATTTTGAGAAAAATAGAAGCATCTTTCTTATTAATGTTTATTTTATACATTACGATGAATTTTGTAAATTGAGTTAAAATTTGAAGGATTATAGACTGAATTAAATTTGTTTATTACTTGATGTAAGTAGCTAAATGCCTAACAATTTCATAAACTTAATAATCAAATGAATAATGGATAATATATATTGATGTGATTAATTTGTTAACTTTTTTCTGAGTTGTCATCTACTTAAGTTAAGAGTGATGAGATTGACTTACTTAGGGATAAACAAATGCTTAAGTGTAGGAGAATTGATAAGGGCTAATTATATCATATCTTTTAAAATTATTTTGGTTATATTTTAGCTTATTTTCTATAGGATTTAGTACCTGACATGATTTATATTTTTTTCAAGCTCTATTCTAACCCTCTAATTAATTAGAAATAAGGTTGTTAAGTATGTTTTACAATTTATAAAACCCTCAATATTTTTGCACACACACGGGTCATAGTATGTATATGAGATGTCAATGCTACGAGGAATTAGTGAACTAATCGAATCTTAATTTGTCTAAGGCCTAAAAGCATAATTAAAATAAAATAAAAAATAAATAGAAAAGAAAATAATCAAATATGAAGCGATTGAAAAGAGAACTCTAAATTAATGCAAGAAATAAAATTTGAGCACCACCAATTGAACAATAAAAAATCACACAAGGAAGATTAGTCGATTATAAGAAGGGGGATTTATCCTATCATTAAATGATAACGTGATTACTTTTGAGTTAATATGGTATTGGTCCTAGACTTTCGCAGGGTCGATTACTCTCTCTCGAGTTATAATCATTAAACCCTAAATCATAACCACTAATTGAATTATGGAATTTGCATTCTCTTAATTAATAAAAAGCCCACACATCCAATTACATCTTAAGCACTATAATAGACTATCAAGTCCTCATACAAGATCTCTTTTCATATAAATTACCGATTTGATTATTTGCAAGATCTATTAGATTGTTTAACTCTCATTGCCCAATCTAATCATTTTGCTATCAGTTCACTCTCTCGATTTGTTACCAAAGCATGCAAATACAACAAATAATCATAATACCCAATGTATTAACATCAAAAGAAATCACATTAACATTGATTCAAGAATAAATTCCTAAAGGAGTTAACATCATCATCAAACCCAAATCCATCACTATCAAATCTATCTCACACATTCAAAAGAAAGAATAACACAGATGAAATGAAAATGTCACTTGTAAGGGTTGGGATGGATCGGGAAGACAATAGTAACAACGGCTTTTCTTCTTCACTCTTCCTTTCTCCTCCTCTCTTCTTCTTCTCCTTCCTTGGATCTTTCCTAATGTCTAGGTCATTTTTCCTTCTTTTTGTAGTCTTTACTAATTAGAGTAAAAACTAGGTTTTACCTGAACCCAAAATTCTGAAATAACCCTCTAAAACTTAATTTCGTAAGGCTAGTCTGCATTTATCTGTACACTAGCCACGATCATGCAATTGGGATTTTGCTTCTGTCATGATCATTGCCTATCCATTTGTCTTCTGTCACAATCTTGGACCATAGGCCATGATCATGGGCCTTGATCCTATAAATGATTTAGAAAGAATAAGAGAATTAGCAATCCGAACCATTCAAATTCATTAAAAATTTATTTTTAGAATGTAAAACAAATCAACTATGCAATAATTTCAATCTAACCTATGGTGATTAGCTTGATCTTGTATCCTTTGAAACTCAACTGGGATTAATTATAAGTAGCTTGCTTCCACCTTTGTTTCCTAATTTCAGCTTTGTAGCTTATAAATAGGCTACATGTTGGAAGATAATCAAAAGGACAATATTGATAAAATTAAGAAAACCAATTAAGTTGAGTAATGTCCTTTTCACTAATAAACTATCAATAAAATAGGGAATAACAAAACTCCCTGAATCTTCTATCAAATCCAACAGTTTGTCTTATAAAATGGAGAGTTGTTCTTGTTCTTCCTCAGTCACCCCCATCTTGTTCGTCCTCAGTCACCCCCATCTCCTGTTCTTCTTTCGTTTTATGAACAGAGAATTTTGTATCTTCTTCAACCTCTATGTCCTATGTCTTATATCCTCTATTCTTCGTTTTCTTCTTCTTTAGCTTCTAGAATAGTGACTTCCTTATATGCTTCAAACTTAATCTTCATTGTCTTCTATTCTTCTTACTCTCGCTCCTTTAAAGATTTGACTTCATCAATTCTCATAAATGAGCTACCCTCCTTTAGATTCTTTAATACCTTATTCACATTGAATTTCACTTATTCATCTCCAATCCAAAGGATGAGGTTGTCTTCACAGACATCTACCAAAGCTTTTCCGATAGTAAGTGGTAAACTAAGGATCAGTAAACAATTTCGATCCTCTTCAAAGTCTAACATGACAAAATCGATAGGAATAATAAACTTGTCCACTTTTATAGGTGCATCCTCCACCACGCTAAACAATTTCTTTATTAACCGATCTACTAACAAAACATGAATAGATGTTGGCTTCACATCTCTTAGCCCCAGTTTCTGTCATAGTTATCATTTGATTATCGTCCTAAGTTTGCTTGGCAGATAATATGTCTTTAAGGAACTTCACGTACTTGTGTTTGTGTTTCAACACTTCCATAAAAAACAAGTAAATTTGCCATTTCTTATCTTTTCTACAAGCTTTACGAATGGTGTATCCCATTCGTTCTTCTAAATTTTTTGTGGAAATGGTATTTTCGGTGGATAAAGTGGATGATGAATGTATGGAGGGTCTTCATTCTTGTCTTAGTCCTTTTTCTTCTTCTCTTGGTCTTCTATAAATAGGTCTTAGCTTGTCTTTCTAGTAGTTATTCTAGCTCTTTCCCACTCCTAAGTGTAATAACCCTACATTGCTTTCTTGGGTTTACTTCCATGTTGTTCAAAAACCTTTCCATACTTCTCTGACATAATTCCTTGTAAAGCTAGCTCATTTGAACCTCTAGGTTATGAATAAAAGAGGCATGATCTTCTATTACTTGCTCAAACTTCTCTTCCAATCTCTTTTGGGCCTCTTCTATAATCATGAGCTTATCCATGATCTTGTCCAATTTAGAATCACATGAAATGGACTCATCTTGTTGAAATCCTCGCAAGCCTTGAATTCCCATTTGAGTTTTTGCATTGTTATACCACAAGAAATCTCGATGGTTTTTCCACCCCAAATTGTAAGTTTTCTAATAAGGATGATTACTTCCTCGGCTAAATTATGCCTCATTGAAGTTTCCAAGGGTCCTTTGCTCCCTATGATATATTTCTTCCATCATCATTCTTTCTATCTCTTCTTGGAATTTAACTTCTTGGATTCATCATAGTTGCCTTGCGATGTCCAAATCGATGTGTCTTCAACTTTGTGCCTAAACTTCCTTCTATTTCTTTTTTTCTTTTCTTTTAATTTTATATGATTGGGTACCTCAATCACAAGTAAGGGTAATAATTCCTTAAAACAACAGAATTCAAAAAGTCCTAAACTAACTCCCCTGCAATGGTGCTAAAAATTTGTCGGGCAAGTTTTACAATTTACAAAACCCTCAATATTTTAACAAGCGCAGGTGTCGATCCCATGAGGAATTAGTGAACTAATCGAATCCTAATTTGTCTAAGGCCTAAAAGTGTAATTAAAATAAAATAAAAACTAATAAAAAATAAAAAATCAAATATGGAGTGAGTGAAATGAGAATTATAAATTAATGCAAGAAATCAAATTTGAGCACCACTAATTGAACAATAAAAAATTACACAAGATTAGCAGATTATAAGAAGGGGGATTTATCATATCATTAAATGCTAATATGAATACTTTTGAGTTAATATAGTATCGGCCCTAAACTTTCGAAGGATGGATTACTCTCTCTCGAGTTATAATCATTAAACCCTAAATCATAACCCCTAATTAAATTATAGAATTTGCAATCTCTCAATTAATAGAAAGCCTACACATGCAGTTAGATCTTAAGCCCTCTAATAGACTATTGGGTCCTCATATAAGATCTCTCTTCAAATAAATTACCGATTTAATTATTTGTGTGATCTATTAGATTGTTTAACTCTCATTACCCAATCTAATCATTTTGCTATCAGTTCACTCTCTCGATTTGTTACTAAAGCATGAAAATACAACAAATAATCACAATACCTAATGTATTACTAATCAAAAGAAATCTCGTTAACATTGATTCAAGAATAAATCCCTAAAGGAGTTTAGAACATCATCATCAGACCCAAATCCGTCACTATCAAATTCATCTCATACATTCAAAAGAAAAAATAACACAAATGAAATGAAAATGTCACTTGGAATGGTTGGGATGGATTGGGAAGACAGCAGCAACAACTCTTCTTTTCCCCTCTTCCCTACTTCTCCTTCTCTCTTCTTCTTCTCCTTCCTTAGATCTTTTCCAATTTAGCAAATGGAGTCTCTCAATCAATCTAGGTCATTTTTCCTTTGTTTTGTAGTCTTTACTAATTAGGGTAAAAACTAGGTTTTACTCGAGCCCAAAAGTCTAAAATAACCCTCAAAAACTTAATTTCGGGAGGTAGTCTGTGTTTGTCGCCACGTAGGCCACAATTATGTCACTTAGGAATTGACTTCTACCATGATCATGGCTTGTCCATTTTACTTCTGCCCCGATCTTTTGGATCTTTCACCGTGCTTCCTCCAAATCTTCTCCATTCTTCAATATTTGATCTCAAACACTAACAAACACATCAAGGCACCTCAAATACACAAAATTAAAGCTCAATAGCATGCTCTAACCTATACAACACTGAAAACACAAATATCTAAACAACCAACACAATTCTGAACCTAAACATACATAAATTAATTAGTTGACCACTAAAAAACATACTAAAATGTCTATTAAAACATCATGCAACCAACAGCTATCAAAGGTTAAGCAAGTTGGAGAAGTTTTAGAATAATTTTGGAGGACTATGAAAACAACATAAATTAGTGTTTTGATTGACTTATTTTGTAATAGTCAATATTGTATTAAACCGCAAGTGGACGGTGTAGCTATAGCTAGTATCGATAAAAATGGGTTGATCACACAAAGACTACGAATACTAGTAATTATTCTTCCTATATTATCTAGCCTATAGATTGATTTTATATTTTTAATAAAAATTAAATCAAGTCTAAAATAAGTGAAGAAATAGGAAATGATAATGAATGTAAAGATAGTGGAATTCATTTAGAAAACTATCGTTATTAGAAATTATTACCTAGGCCGCTTAATCCCTTAACAGATTCATCTTTTATCATGTAATTCTTTTGTTAATGTACTGGACCATGGAGACTTCTATGTTATGCTAATAGTTGACCTTGAGTCTACTAATAACTCATCCTAAGGTCTCTATCTGAATTACTCAAGTTAAATCTTATAGGATTGAGTTACCAATTTATAAGTCGCTCTATTAGTTTTGACCCTAATTTGAAAGATTTATGTCATTTTATCTCTAAGGTTACAATCAACTCCTTCTAATTGGGGTAGATCTATTCACACTAGGATTTCTCAATCTATATGTATGAAATCAGATTATGATATAATATTCTCGGCTTATTAGAACATAAATAAAACGGAAAATTAGATCATAATATATCAAACAACCAACTGCATTAACAAACGAATCAAATCATATCAAAGTATTAACATAAGTTTCATCTAACCAAAATACTAACTAGACGTTTAGTTACACATGATTAAATACGAAATCAAACATACATTGAAAGAAAAACAAATAGAAAATAATGGGTTCATAATTCTAAATCTCCCTGATTGTCTTCTATCGAATGTTATTGTGATGTAGAGGCTTGATCTTGAAATTTGATGGATCTTTCGATGATTTCTTCATATTTTCCACTTCTTTGGACCAAAATTGTCTCTTTTGGACATTCTCCATGCTTAAAAAATCACCTCCCAAAGTCTCCTCCTTTCTTCTCCTCCTAAAAATGTCCTTTTATCATAAAATTTAGGGTTCTGGGGAGATTCACAATCTCTTGTATTAAAGTGCATGACTGTGCAAAAGTGCATGGCCAGATGCATAACCTAGTATTCCTTTAGGTTTTTAACCTTAATATCTTCATATTTAGGTTACTATGTCTTCACATGGATTGTATCTCCACTTCTCATTGTTCCAGTAGATCCTTTTTTTCTTAAAACAAAGCCATGTAGAGAATTTTGTGGGCTAAAAAGTAAGGAAAGGTTAGACCAGGCTGAGACAAACTTGGTATCTCATTCTCAGCCTTTTTAGCCCCTCAAAAAAGCACTTTTGGGTGTCAAGTTGTATGTAGGAATTATTTTTTAGGATGTTTTCTTGAATTTGAGCTTTTGAATCACCTTATTTGGATATTGTAAGGCTTAGATATGTCCATGTAAAACTCTAGTGGTTAGGCTACCAATTCTATAGAAATAAGTTTTAATTTGAACAAACAGTTGTTAGTCCAAATGAATTCGAATCGCTACTAATCTAGCTCTTTGAAAATTTTAAGATATCCTTTAATTATTTTCTAAAGATGAAGTTTAGACTCGGACTCTCCATCTATGTTAAAAATCATGCATAGCCTTTATGCATCAAATATTCACTTTGTGCAGTGTTTTCATCCAAATTCTTCTCCTTTAAGTCCATAAAGGTAATTAAACACTTGAAGTGACTTAAATACCAAATATAAGATAAACATCAAGCAAAATACATCAAACATAGGTGTAAAAATATAATTAAATATCCATCTATTATGTTTAGTAATATTGTAAAAACATGAAATTGTATCTAGCCTATGTTCTTTAGCATAGCCTCTATATAGACCCGTACATATTAAATTCAAACTCATATCCCCAAGATGATACATTGAATGTGAGAAAGAGGAGATACTAAATGAACACTATCTAAAAATGATGCCATATTTTGGAACATGTTAATGGTAAATTTTACAAAAGTGCTAGAGTAAGGCGCTAAACAACATGGTGAACATTAATGCACGATTAGTTATTGCTTGGATTAAATTTATTCTCTTTAATATTAATTCTTAAGTTTATCATAGATTTAATCATATAGGTCATATAAATGATTGAAAAGAGAAGTATAATATATGCACTAGGAGAATAAACACTCTAGATTTAAAGAAAGAGATATCCTATACTATTGTGATAACCAATAAATTATCTGTTGTTAATGGATTTGATAGGTTAATTGCACATAAATAGTGTAGATTAACCTTTATAACTTGAAAGAGTGCTTAGATATTTTAAGTTAATTGTTATTTCAACCTTCATAATAGATCTTTCATGATAATTAAATTCTTTATAAGTTCCAAAATCCAAATGTTTTTTGTTATATTAATTCTTTTTTAGGAGTTAAACATCTTCCAATCTTTAGTTTAGTAAATTAGTTAATTTTCAAACTTCAATTTTATTTTTATTGGAATTAATAAATGTAGTAGTTATAAGTCATGTAGAATAATAATTTAAAATACTCCAAATTTAATTTTTTACATTTAATTATGTAATTGTATATTTTAGTGAACAAAAATTAAAAATGATCAAAACTCATTTAATTTCTTAGTAAGTTATAAAATCTTTTAGATAACTTTGTAAGATGAAAACTTCTATTGGCTATAGGGACATTCTATTGGCTAGTTGCACTTCCCTCACCAACTCCACTATAATTGCGAAAAGGAGATTGAATTACTTGGAAGAGATTCCAAAGATCCTAAAAGTCCTTTTTCTCCTTAAATTTAAAATTTATACTAATTTAGTCAACAATAATCTGCCAGCTCTATGGTCGAAGAGAGGTTGTATAACTTTAACATTTATTCACAAATTCCTCTAGAAAAAGAGCTATTTATAAGATAGTTTTTAAGGTTCTCATTTTGAGATTGATTGTCAACAGCATTTAGATTGATGTTGAATTAGATTGATGTTGAATCAAAGCTTATCCTTAGCCTATAAATTTTATAGAATGGCTATCTGGAGATAAATGTCATTAAGGTAGAGCTAAATTTGAACAAAACATTTTGTACAATTGCATGTTTTATCGAGAAGAAGGAATCAAACATGTGGGCCTACTACTTTTAGTTTCAAGAAAATAGGTAGAGTTAGCACTCCACTCTTTTGACAATATTTAAAATAATTATATATTTAGGGATTCTAGAATTACATATGAAACTAAAAGAAAAACATTTAAAAAGAGGTCCATTATTGGTACTTAGATTATATAAACCCTAAGTTAGGATGGACTTTGATATTTAATTCTTTATTTAATGAAGTTTGATTATTGATTCACTACAATTCAATTATGTGCTTTACTTCTAGAATTAATATGTTTGAGATATTATTTCAATACCTGATTTTATATAATTGAGATTGAGAAGTCCTTTTGTATGAATAGATCAACCATAATTGGAAAGAGTTACATAGAAACCTATCGATCAGTCGACATAAATCCTTTAGATTATGGTCAAACCAAAAAGAGAAATTCAAGCATTAAGTAATCCAATCTTAGGGGTTTTAACCAGAAAGTGAATTTAGTTAATCACCTGAGGCTTATTTACAAATAGTTTTAAGAAAGATATTAACATAAGATAGGAATTTCCACGATACAATGATCAACAATTGAATTGCCTAATAATGGGTTAATATTTAAGAAATCTTAGGGAGATTCAAAGTCCAAATACCACTTTGTTCTTTAATTGGTTATGAGTCTAATCTTTGTTCTAGGTTGTTAACTTTGTTGATTTATTTTAGTTTATTATTTTATTTTTGATTTTAATTAATTATTATCACTATAATTTATTAAATTAGCTAATAGAAAGATATAATTATAGTCCTTGTAGGATCAACCTGTACTTGTTATTGATAGCTACTGTTACACCATACAACATTTATGGTAAAACATATCAATCAAAATACAAGATATACTAAAAACACTGTACTTAAGGTGTGAAAACCTAAAGTTTTTTTAGGGAATTTGAAATGTTAAGGAATTTGAGAACTTTTTGTAAGATATGGAAGAGTATTTTGTAATTACAAAGGTGTCGAACATGTAAAAGGTGAATGTCCTAGAAATGTATCACGATGGGAAAGCAAAGTTATGTTGGAGAACTCTAGCCTTTACTAAAATCAGTGATGGCCATCCTTTTTTTGATACATAGGAGAAGATGAAAAAGGAGCTAAAGATAATTCCTTTTAACAACACTTCTTGGCTTCTAAGAGATGCCTTGAAGCAGTTGAAGTAGTTAAAGCATGATAGGTTGGTAAGAGATTATGTTAAGAAATTCTTTTCGTCAAAGATTGATATTGAAAATATTTCAAACAAGGAAAAGTTATTCAACTTTATGCTCGGGTTATAATCTTGGGTATAAATGGAGTTGCAACAGAAAAATTTAAGGATGTTGTAGGTGCTATTGCAGCTATGAATGCTTTAATAGATTTTAGGGTGCCAAAGGACACCAAAGCTTCCTCTCCTTCTGGAAAAAACAAAATCAACTCACTAAAAGAAAGGTGAGGAAATAAGAAGAAAGGCCATAGTGAGAAGAGAGAGAATGATCATAAAGGGATGTCTAAATAAACTAAGCAACTTAAACAATGTACGAAATATTCAAAGAAAATTTGTGTTTATTTCTTATGCAATGGACCTCATTATGCCTATGATTTCCTAAGAAAGGATAAGTTGAATGTGTTGATAACAAACGCAAAAGGTGAATGTGATCACTTAGAAGTAAGGTTTAATCTCATTTGCTTACTCAATACAGTGAATACTAAATTGAGTCCCTTTGAATGCCTAATGTATATAAAGATACATATTAATGGAAAGGAGCTCACAACCATGTTTGACATAGTTGCCACTCAATCCTTTGTTAAGGAATAAATGGTGTGAAATTTAGGGCTAAAATTAGGTAAAACCCTTACAAAGATGAAAAGACCCACGATAAAAGTATAAGGAGTGCTAGGAGTTACATACATTGTTCCATTGAACATGGTGAGTCAGTGTGGGAAATGTAACACGATGGCGATAACCCTTGATGATTTTGACTTGATATTAGGAATCAATTTTCTCAATTTAGTAAATGCATCTTAGAGTTATAATGTTAGTGAATGATCAAAATTCATGTTACATAAATTTTTGTAGGTCTAATAAAGGAATAACGGACAAAACACAGTGGTAGCATATGTCTCTACTGTAAGCATCAAGAATGGCCTTAAGAAAGACATAGAGACTTACCTTTCAATTGTGTGGGAAATTTTTTAGGGCCATACAGTAAAAATTTTGGATGTATTTATAAAAATATTGAGGGGATTAAAAAATGTAATGCAAAAAGAGTTATCAAAAATTCTCCCTCCTTGTCTCAAAAATGACCATAATATTGAGTTAGTACCAAGTGTAAATCCTCCAATGTCACTACTGGAGTTGATGGAATTATGAAAGCAACTTGGTGAATTGTTGGCAACTGGATACATCTAACCATTTAAGGACCTATATGGTGCTTATGTACACATAATCACAACAATTTCATTATAAAGAGTTGAGTTTTATCAATTGACATGAAAGATAATCATTAATGAACTCTTTTAA
>JANZXP010031060.1:0-12724 GCA_027576715.1 Erythroxylum flavicans
GTAGGAAAAACATCACGTTGGCAGGGTTGCTAGGCACCTTTAATGGAAAAATAGTCTGTTGGCATAGTTACTAGGCATCTATAGTAGGTAAAATAGCCTATTCGTAGGATTGCTAGGCACCTTCGGTGGGAAAAGTAGTCTATTGGCGAGGTCGTTAGACACCTTCGGTGGGCAAAATATGTCGTTGGCAGGGTCGTTACACACCTTTATTGTGAAAACGGCCTATTGCATACCTTCCGCAGGAAAAACAACCCATTGGCACGGTCACTAGGCATCTTCAAATGGAAAATAGCCCGTTGGGCACTATAGGTGAAAAAAATAGCCCGTTGGCACACTTTTGATAGGCAAAACAACCTACTGGCACACCTTTAATAGGCAAAACAACCCATTGGTACACATTCGGTGGGAAAATAGCTTGTTGGCACACTTTCGATGGGAGAAACAGCTAGTTGGCACTTTTGGTAGGAAAAACAGCTAGTTGGCACATATTAGGTGGGAAAAACAGCTAGTTGACACTTTCGGTGGGAAAAACAGCCCGTTGGCATAGTCGTTAGGCCCCTTAGGTGGGAAAAACTATCCGGTGGGCACCATCGGTGAAAAATGGCCCATTTGCAGACCTTAATTAGGTAAAATAGCCCATTGGCACAAATTTGGTAGGGAAAATAGCTCGTTGGCGTACCTTCACTAAGTAAAACAGCAGATTGGCACGATCGCTTGGCACCTTCAGTGGAAAAAACAAGCCGTTGGCCACCTTCGGTGGGAAAAATAGCTTATTGGCACACCTTCGGTCAGCATAACAGCCCGTTGGCACACCTTCGATAGGTAAAACAACCCGTTGGCATGGTCACCAGGTATTTTTAGTAGGAAAAGCAACCAAATGCCACAAATTAGGTTGGCAAAACATTCCATTGGCATGGTAGCTAGGCACTTTAGGTGTGAAAAACTATTCATTAGGCACCATTGGTGGATAAAATGACCTGTTCGCACACCTTCATTAGCAAAATAGCCCGTTGGCACACATTTGGTGGGCAAAATAGCCCGTTGGCACACCTTCAGTCGATAAAACAACTCGATGGCACGATTTCTAGGCACCTTCGGTGGGAAATACAACCTATTTGCACACCTTCGATAGGCAAAGCAGCCCATTGGCAGGGTTGCTAGGCACTTTAGGTGGGAAAAATGGCCCGTTGGTAAGTTGCCAGGCACCTTCAGTGCAAAACAGCCCATTGGCAAGATCAATATGTACCTTTAGTAGGAAAAACAACCTGTTGGAATGGTCGCTACAACCCGTTGGAATGGTCGCTAGGCATCTTCGGTAGGAAAAACAGCCCATTGGCTATCCTTTAGTGGGCACAACAGCCTATTGGTACCATCGCCAGATGCCTTCAGTAGGAAAAACAACATATTGGTATGGTGGCTAGGCAGTTTCGGTGGGAAAAACATCTCGTTTGCACACCTTCTGTGGAAAAATCAGCCCATCGGGCACCTTAAGTGGGAAAAACAAGTCATTGACGCACTTTTGATGGGCAAAATAGCCCGTTGGTAATGTCGCTAGGCACTTTAGGTGGGAAAAATAGCCCGTTGGTCGGTCACCAGGCACCTTCAGTGCAAAACAGCCCGTTGGCAAGATCACTATACACCTTCAATGGGTAAAACAACTCGTTGGCACGGTAGCTAGGCACCTTCGATAGGTACGGTTGCCACATGACTTTAGTAGGAAAAACAACACAGTTGCATGGTGGCTAGACAATTTTGGCGGGAAAAACATCTTGTTCGCACACTTTCGGCAGGAAAAATAACTGGCTGACACACCTTTGATAGGCAAAACAGCCCATTGACACGATTGCTAGACACTTTCAATCGAAAAAACAACAAGCTTCAATGGGTAAAGCAACCCGTTGGCAAGGTCGCTAGGCATCTTCAGCGAGAAAACATCCTGTTGGGCACCTTCAGTGTGAAAAATTGCACGTTGGCACTGTGGCTAGGCATCATCAGTGGGAAAACAAACCGTTAGGCATCTTCGGTGGGAAAATAGCCTGTTGGCATGGTTGTTAGGAACTTTTGGTGGGAACAACAATCTGTTGGTAGGGTCGCTAGGCACCTTTAGTGGCAAAATAGCCTATTGGCATAGCCCATTTACACACCTTCGGTGTGCAAAATACCTCGTTGGCAAGGTCGCTAGGCACTTTCAGTGGGAAAAGCAGTCCGCTGGAAGGGTTCATAAGTGCCTTTGTTGGGAAAAATAACTCATTGGCAGGGTCGCTAGGCACCTTCAGGGGGAAAATAGCCAGCTGACTAGGTTCCTAGGTGCTTTTGGTGGGAAAAATAGCCCATTGATAGGGCCGCTAGGCACCTTCAGTGGGAAAACAGCCCGTTTGTATGGTCACTAGGCACCTTTGGTGGGCAAAACAACTTTTTGGATGGGTTGCTAGGCACCTTTGGTGGGAAAAATAGCCTGTTGGCACACCTTTGGTGGAAAAAATAGCCTATTGGCACGGTCGCTAGACACTTTTGATGAGAAAAACAACCTTTTGGTCACCTTAAGTAGGGAAAATGGCCTATTAACACGCCTTCGTTGGGCAAAACAGCCTATTAGCAGGGTTACCAAGCACCGTCAATGGGAAAATTGGCTTGCTGGCAAACATTTGGTCAACAAAATAAGTCGTTGGCACGATCGCCATGTAACTTATGTGTGAAAAACTGCCCATTGGGCACCATTTGTGGCAAAAAGGCTTGTTCACACACCTTCAATAGACAAAACTGCCTGCTGGCACACATTCAGTAGGCAAAACAACTCGTTGACACACCTTCGATGGGAAAAAGAACACGTTGGTGCAATTACTAGGCACCTTGAGTGGGCAAATTCACCAGACGGCAGGGTCGTTAGGAACCTTCAGTAGGGAAAACAACTCATTGACACGATCACTAGTCACCTTCAGTGGGAAAAACAGACTATTGGCACACCTTTGTTGGGAAAAACATCACGTTGGCAAGGTGGCTAGACACTTTCGATAGGAAAAATAGCTCGTTGGCACACCTTTGGTTGGAAAAGTAGCCCATTGGGCACCTTTAGTGGGAAGAACAACTTGTTGACACACCTTCGATAGGCAAAACAGCCTGTTGGCACGGTTGCTACACACTTTCAGCGAGAAAAAAGACCGTTGACACACTTTTAATGAGTAAACTAGCTCATTGATAGGGTCACTAAGCACTTTTGGTGGGAAAAATAGCCCATTGGCTAGTGGCCAAGCATCTTCAAAGGGAAAATAGCTCGTTGGCACAGACGCTAGGCACCTTCAGTGGGCAAAACATGTTAGCATGGTTGCTAGGCACCTTTAGTAGGCAAAACAGCTCGTTGGCACAGTCCGTAGACACTTTCGGTAGGAAAAATAGCTTGTCGGCACACCTTTTGTAGGCAAAGCAGCCCGTTGGCCCGTTAGGCACCTTAGGTGAGAACAACTATTCGTTGTGCACAATCGGTGCCAAAAACAGTTCATTCGTGCACCTTTATTAGGCAAAATAGCCCATTGGCACACATTCGGTGGGAAAAACAACCTATTGACACACTTTTGATGGGCAAAACAGCTTGGTAACACGATTACTTGGCACGCCTTCTACGGGCAAAGCAGGCCACTGGTAGGGTCGTTAGGCACTTTCGGTGGGAAAAATAGCCCTTTGGTAAGTTGCCAGGCATCTTTAGTGGGAAAATGCCAGGTTGGCACGGTCGTTAGTGAACTTCAGAGAGCAAAAAAACTTGTTGGCACGGTCGCTAGGCAAAATAGCCCGTTGGCACACCTTCAGTGGGCACAACAACCCGTTGCCACGATCGCTAGGTGCCTTCGGTGGGAAAAATATCCCATTGACACACCTTCTGTGGGAAAATAACATGTTAGAACAGTTGGTAGGCACATTCGGTGGGAAAAATAATCCATTGGAAGTGATGCCAAGCACCATCAGTGGGAAAACAGCTCATTGGCACAGCTGTTAGGCAACTACAGTGGGTAAAATAGCCAGTTTGGAATGTCGCTATGCACCATCAATGAGAAAAATAACCCGTTGGTAGGGTCGCTAGGCACCTTCCGTTAGGAAAACAACTCGTTGGCACACCTTCAGTGGGAAAAATAACCATTGGGATGGTCGCTAGGCACCTTTAGAGTAAAAACAGCCCATTGGCATAGTCACTAGACACTTTTGGTGGGAAAAATAGCCCATTGGGCACCATAAATGGTCAAAATGGCCCATTGGCACGCCTTCGGTGGGTAAAACAGCCTGTTGGTAGGGTCATAGGCACCTTCGGTGGCAAAAATGAATCATTGGCAAAAGTAGCCCATTTGCACACATTCAAAAGGCAAAACAGCCTTTTGGCACACATTCGGTGGGTAAAAAAGCCCAATGGCACACCTACGGTGGGAAAAATTGCATGTTGGAATGATCGTTAGGCACTTTCAGTGGGAAAAATAGCACGTTGGCAGGGTCACCAGGCACCTTCAATGGGAAACCAGTCCGTTGACAAGGTCGCTAGACACGTTTAGGAGGAGAAATTTCCCATTGGCTGGGTCGTTAGGCACCTTCAGTGAGAAAGACAGCCCCTTACCACAACTTCAGTGGGAAAAATAGGTCGTTGGCAGGGTTGCTAGGTATCTTTAGTGGGAAAACATCTCGTTGCGCACTTTCCATGTGAAAAACAGCCCATTGGGACAGTCTTTAGGTATCTTCAGTGGAAAACAGCTTGTTGGGCACCTTTGGTGGGAAAAAAAGCTCGTTGGCACACCTTCGGTAGGTAAAAAAGCCCTCTGGCACACCTTCAATAGGTAAAACAACCCGTTGGCACAGTTACTAGGCACTTTCGGTGGGAACAACAACTAGTTAACACACATTCAATTGGCAAAATAGCCCGTTGGCACAGTCGCTTGGCACCTTACGTGGGAAAAACTATTTGTTGGGCGCACGTTAATTAGGCAAAATAGCCCATTGACACATCTTGGATGGGAAAAACAGTCCATTGGCACGATCGACAGGCACTTTGGGTGGGAAAAACAACCTATTGGCAGAGTCACTAGGTACCTTCGGTGGGGAAAATAGCCCATTGGTACACATTTGGTGGGCAAAATACGTTATTGGCAAGGTCGCTAGACATCTTTGGTAGGAAAAATAGCCCACTAGTAAGGTTCCTATACACCATTGGTGGGAAAAATAGCCCATTGACAGGGTCACTAGGCACCTTAAATGAGAAAACAACCCGTTGGTAGGGTTACTAGGCACCTTTAGTGGGAAAAACTGCTTGTTGGCAGGGTTGCTCGGCCTGTTGGCATAACTTTAGTGGGCAAAACAACCCATTGGTCAGGTTACCTTGCACCTTCGACAAAAAAACAGTCCATTGTGCATCTTTGGTGAGAAAACAGCCTGTTGGCACACCTTTGCTGGAAAAATAGCCCTCGGCACGGTCGTTAGACATTTTCAGTTGGAAAATAGCCCACTGGGCAACTTAAATGGGCAAAACGACCCATTGGCATGCCTTCGGTGGGCAAAACAGTCTGTTGGTCACACCAGGCACCTTCAAGGGAAAAAATGGTCCATTGGTAAAAACGGCCCATGCACACACATTTAGAAGGCAAAACAACCTGTTGCCACACATTCGGTGGCTAAAACAACCCATTGGCACACCTTTGGTGGGAAAAACAGCATGGTGGAATGATCGCTAGGCACTTTCAGTGGGAAAAATAGCACATTGGTAGGGTCGCCAGGTATCTTTATTGGGAAAACAACCCGTTGACAAGGTAGCTAGGCACCTACAGCGGCCAAAACAGGTCGCTAGGCACCTTTGGTGGGAAAAACATCCCATTGGTAGGGTAATTAGGCACCTACAATTGAAAAAACGGCCCGTTGGCATACCTTTGGTAGGCAAAATAGGCCGTTAGTAGGGGTCGCTAGGCACCATTAATGGGAAAACAACCCGTTGACACGGTCGCTAGGTGCCTACAGTGGGTAAAACAACCCTTTGGTAGGGTCGTTAGGCACCTTCAGTGGGAAAAACATCCCGTTGGCAGGGTCACTAGGCACCTTCAGGGGAAAAAATAGCCCGTTAGCACACCTTTGGTTGGCAAAATAGGCTGTTGGTAGGGTCGCTAGGCACCTTTAGTGGGAAAATAGTCTGTTGGGCACCTTTCGTGGGAAAAACAGCCCATTGGGACGGTCACTAGGCATCTTCGGTGGAAAACAATTGATAGGCAAAAAAGCCCGTTGACATACCTTTAATAAGCAAAACAACTCGTTGACACGATCAATAGGCATTTTCGGTGAGAAAAACAGCTAGTTGGCACACATTCAATTTGCAAAATAGCCCGTTGGCACATTCACTAGGCACCTTAGGTAGGAAAAACTGTCCGTTGGGCACCATGAGTGGAAAAAATGGCCCATTCACACACCTTAATTAGGCAAAATGGCCTACTAGCACACCTTTAGTCGGTAAAACAACCTGTTGGCATGATCACTAGGCACCTTCAGTGGGAAAAACAATCCGTTCCAACACGTTGGATGAGCAAAATACCCTGTTGGTATGTTGGTAGGTGCCTTCAGTAGGAAGACAACCCGTTGGGCACCTTTGGTGAGCAAAATAGCCCATTCGCATAATCGTAAAATGGGCAAAACAGCCCGTTGGCATAATCGCAAAACACTTTTGGTGGAAAAAATAGCCCATTGGCACACTTTCGGTGGGCAAAGTAGCCCATTGACAGGGTCGCTAGGAACTTTCAGTGGGAAAAATAGCCTACAGGTACGTCTCTAAGCACCTATAGAAAAAACAACCCATTTGCACAGTCGATCAGCACCTTCAGTAGGCAAAATAGCCTGTCGGCACTATCGCTAGGCACCTTCAGTGCGTAAAACAGCCTGTTGGTACAGTCGCTAGACACTTTTAGTGGGAAAAAATAGGACGTTCGCATACCTTTAGTTGGAAAAGCAGCCCATTCGCAAGGTTGCTAGGCATCTTAGGTGGGAAAAACTATCCGTTGCACACCTTCGATGGAAAAATTGGTTCGTTTGCACATCTTCATTAGCCAAAATAGCCCGTTTGCAAACATTCGATGGGTAGCACAGCTCGTTGGCACACCTTCAATGGGCAAAACAACAACTCATTGGCACAATGTCTAGGCACCTTCGATAGCAAAAACAACCTGCTGGCACACCTTCTATGAGCAAAGTGACCCATTGATAGAGTCCTTAGGCACTTTCGATGGGAAAAATAGCCCCTTGGCTAGTCACCAGGCATTTTCAGTGGGAAAACATCTAGTTGGCACGGTTGCTAGGCAACTTTAGTCGGTAAAAAAATCGATTGGCACGGTCACTAGGAACCTTCATTAGGTAAAACAGCCCGTTAGCACACTTTCAGTGGGCACAATAGCTCGTTGGCACGGTCGCTAGGTGCCTTCAGTGGGAAAAAAGCCTGTTGAGACACCTTTGGTAAGAAAAACAACACATTGAAGCAGTTGCTACGCACTTTAGGTGGGAAAAATAGGACATTAGCACACCTTAGGTACTTAAAACAGTCCTTTGGCACAACTTTGATAGGCAAAATAGCCTGTTGGCACACATTCGATGGGCAAAATAACTAGTCGACACTGTCACCAGGCACTTTAGGTGGGAAAAATAGCCAAATGGTACACATTCGATCTACAAAACAGCCATTTGGCATGGTCATTAAGCACCTTAGGTAGGAAAAACTGTCCGTTGGGCTCCATTGATGGCATAAACCACCCATTCGCACACCTTCAGTAAGTAAAACAGCCAGTTGGCAATCCTTCAGTGGGCACAACAGCCCATTGGCAAGGTCGCTAAGTGCCTTTAGTGGAAAAAACAGCACGTTGGTAAAGTGGCTAGACATTTTCGGTGGGAAAAACATCTCGTTGGCACACTTTCGATGGGAAAATCAGTTGGGCAACTTCAGTGAGAAAAACATCTCGTTGGCACACCTTCAATGGGCAAAATAGCCTGTTGGCATGGTCGCTAGATACTTTTGATAAAAAAAATAGCCCGTTGGCATAATTTTAGTTAGAAAAGCAGCCTGTTGGCAAGGTCACTAGGCACCTTTAGCGCGAAAATAACATGTTGGCATAATGGCTAGGCACCTTTAATGGGAAAACAACCCAATAGGTGTCTTCGGTGGGAAAAACAACCTGTTGCCATTTTCGTTAGGAGCATTTGGTGGGAACAACAGTCAGTTGGTAGGGTCACTAGGCACCTTTGGTGGGCAAAATAGCCTGTTGGCAAGGTTCCATGGCACCATCGGTGGGAAAAACAATTCATTGGTGCACCTTTGATGCATAAAACCACCCATTGGCACAGTCTTTAGACACTTTCGGTGGAAAAAATAAACCGTTGGGCACCTTTAGTGGGCAAAACGGCATGTTAGCACGCCTTTGCTGGGGAACATAACCCATTGGCAGGGCCACCAGGCACCTTCAATGGGAAAAATAGCCTGTTGGCAAACATTAAGTCGGCAAAACAACCCATTGGCAACGTTGCTAGGCACGTTATGTGGGAAAAATCGTCCCTTAGGCACCATCCGTGACAAAAAAGCCCTTTCACACACATTCAATAGACAAAATAGTCTGTTGGCACACCTTCGGTGGGCACAATAGCCCATAGCCACACCTTTCATGGGAACAACAACACTTTGGCTCAGTCGCTAGGAACTTTTGATGGGAAAAATAGTTTGTTAGTATGTCACCAAGCACCATCATAGGGAAAATAGCCCGTTGGCACACCTTCAGTGAGCAAAATAGTATGTTGGCACACCTTTAGTAGGCAAAATAGCCCGTTAGCACCGTCACTGGGCACCTTCGGTGGGAAAAACATACCATTGGCACACCGTCAGTGACAAAAACATCACATTGATAGGATGGCCAAGCACTTTCGATGGGAAAAGTAGCTCGTTGGCACACTTTCAGTGGGCAAAATAGCCCGTTGGCATGATCGCTAAACACTTTCACTGGGAAAAATAGCCTATTGGCACACCATCGATAAGCAAAGCAGCCCATTAATAGGATCATTAGGCACTTTCAATGGGAAAAATAGCCCATTGATAGGTCAGCAAGCACCTTGAGTGAAAAAACAGCCTGTTGCCATGGTTACTAGGCCCCTTCAATAGGTAAAAAGGCCTGTTAGCACAGTCGCTAGACACTTTTAGTGGAAAAAATAGTTTGTTGGCACACCTTTAGTAGGAAAAGTAGCCCATTGGCAAGGTCGCTAGGCCCCTTAGGTGGGAAAAACTATCCATTATGCACCATCGGTGGCAAAAACAGCTCATTTGCAAACCTTTATTAGGCAAAACAACCCATTGGCACACCTTTGGTGGGCAAAATAGCTTATTGGCACGATTGCTAGGCACATTCGGTAGGGAAAACAACCGTTGGCGCACCTTCGATTGGAAAGCAGCTTATTAGCAGGGTCATTAAGCACTTTCGATGGGAAAAGTTGTCAGGCACCTTCAGTGGCAAAATAGCCAGTTAGCATAGTCGATAGACAACTTCAGTGGGCAAAATAGCCCGTTCACACGGTCAGTAGGCACCTTTAGTAGGCAAAATAGACCGTTGGCACGATCACTACGTGCCTTCGATAGGAAAAATAGCCCATTTGCACACCTTCGATGGGCAAATCATCGTGTCGGAACGGTCACTAGACACTTTTGTTGGGAAAAACAACCCATTGGCATACCTTCGATGGGCAAAGTAGCCCATTGATAAGGTCATTACGCACCTTCAATGGGCAAAATAGCCTATTGGTAGGGTCACTAGGCACCTTCTATGGTAAAAGCAGCTTGTTGGGGGTCGTTAGGCACCTTTAGTAGGAAAAACAGCCAATTTGCATACCTTCGGTGGGCTAAATAACCCATTGGCAGGGTTGCTAGCCACCTTCGGTGGGAAAACAACCCATTTTGCACCTTTGGTGGGAAAAACTGCCCGTTGGCACACCTTTGGTTGACAAAATAGCCCGTTGGGCACCTTCAGTGCCAAAACAACCTGTTAGTAGACCTTCAGTGGGCAAAACAGCCTGTTGCTAGACCTTCAGTGGGAAAAATAGCCAGTTGGCACACCTTTAGTGGGCAAAACAGCCTGTTGGTACAGTCGCTAGGCACCTTCGGAGGAAAAATAGCTCATTAACACATGTGTAATGGGCAAAACAGCTCATTGGCACGGGTGCTAGACACTTTTTATAGGAAAAACTGCCCGTTGGGCACACTTTTTATTGGAAACGTCCTATTGGCACACCTTAGGTGGGGAAAACAGCACATTGGCACACCTTTGGTAGTCAAAACAGCCCATTGGCATGGTCGCTAGCCACCTTCGGTGGTAAAAACAACACGTTGACACGGTCGCTAGGCACCTTTGGTGGGAAAAACACCTTATTGGCACACCTTTGGGGTGCAACACTGCCAACAAAACAACCCATTAGTAATGTTGCTAGGCACCTTCAGTGGGCAAAATAGACCGTTGGCAGGGCGGCTAGGCACTTTCAGTTCACAAAATAGCCAGTTGACAGGGTTTCTTGGCAACTTTGATGGGAAAAACACCCCATTGGCACACCTTGGGTAGGCAACACTGCCAACAAAACAACCCATTGGCAGTGTTGCTAGGCACCTTCCTTAGGAAAAACAACCCGTTGGTAGGGTGCTAGGCATCTTCAGTAGGCAAAACAGCTCATTGGTAGGGTTGTTATGCACCTTTGATGGGAAAAACACCCCTTGACACACCTTCGGTGGGCAACAATGTCAAAAAAATAGCCCGTTGCTAGATTGCTAGGCACCTTTAGTGGGCAAAACAGCCCATTTACAGGGTCGTTAGGCATCTTCGATAGGAAAACAAGCCCCACGGCACACCTTCGATGGGCAAATCATCCAATTGCCATAGTTGCTAGGTATGTTCGGGGGGAAAACAACCCGTCGGGCACGTTAAGAGGGCAAAACAACTTGTCGACACACCTTCGTTGGGCAAAATAGCCTATTGGCACCGTCGCTACACATTCAGTGGGAAAAATAGCACGTTGGTGCAGCCACTAGACACTTTCATTGGGCACTTTTGGTGGGAAAAACAGCTCATTAGCACACCTTTGAGAGGAAAAAAGCCCATTGGCATGGTTGCTAGTCAACGTCGATGGGAAAAAAGCTAGTTGGAACACTTTCGATTAAAAAACAGCATGTTGGCATGGTCCTTAGGCACTTTTGGTGTGAAAAATAGTCCATTGGTCAGGTAACTAGGCACACTCAGTAGGAAAATAGCTTATTGGCACAATCATTAGGAACCTTCAGTGGGAAAAACATCCCATTGGTAGGGTCTCTAGGCCACTTCCGTGGTAAAAACAGCCCGTTGGGTACCTTCGGTGTGAAAATAGCCTATTGGTAGACCATTGGTGGGTAAAACAACCAGTTGGCACACCTTTAGTGGATAAAACAACCCGTTGGTACAGTCGCTAAGCACCTTTGGAGGGAAAAATAGCCCCCTGGGCACCTTCAGTCGGCAAAACAACTCATTAACACACGTTTATTGAACAAAACAACCCGTTGGCAAGGTCGCTAGACACTTTCGGTAGGAAAAATAGCCCGTTGGCCACATCCAGTGGGCAAAATGGCCAGTTAACACACCTTCATTGCACAAAGCAGCCTGTTGGCAGGGTCATTATGCACCTTCAATTGGCATGGTTGCTATGCACCTTACGTAGGAGAAAAAGTCTGGTAGGCACTTTTGGTGGGAAAAATAGCTCACTAACACATCTTTGGTAGAAAAACACCCCATTGACGCACCTTCGGTAGGCAACACTGTAAAAAAAATAGCCCGTTGCCAGTGTTGCTAGGCACCTTTAGTGGGAAAAACAGCCCATTGGTAGGGTCATTAGGCATCTTCGGTTGGAAAACAACCTAGTGGCACACCTTCGGTGGGAAAATCAACCCGTTAGTACGATCACTAGGCACCTTCGGAGGGAAAAACAACCCGTTGGACACCTTTAGAAGGCAAAACAACTTGTTGACACACCTTTGTTAGGCAAAACAACACGTTGGCATAGTCGCTAGACACATTCGATTGGAAAAATAGCCCGTTGGTAAAGCACTTTTTGGTAGGAAAAATAGCCTGTTGGCACATCTTCGATAGGAAAAAAACCCGTTGGCAAGGTCACTAGTCACCTTTAATGGGAAAATAGCTGTTGGCACACCTTCGGTGGAAAAAACAACATGGCATGGTCGTTAGGCACTTTTGGTGTGAAAAATAGTCCATTGACAGGGTAGTTAGGCACACTCAGTAGGAAAATAGCTCGTTGACACGATCACTAGGAACCTTTAGTGGGCAAAACAGCCCATTGGCAAGGTCGCTAGGCACCTTCTGTGGTAAAAACAGCCTGTTAGGGATTGCTTGGCACCTTCAGTAGGAAAAATAGCTCGTTGGCACACCTTCGGTGGACAAACACAACCCGTTGGTAGGGTTACTAGCCACCTTCGGTGGGAAAACAACCCTTTGGCCCTTTGGTGGAAAATACTTCCCGTTGGTACACTTTTTGTAACACCCCACTCCCGCCGAACCCGAACCCGATATCGATGGTGATACCCGAATCCATGCCCCTCGAGGGTGGCGTGTCACATCACTTAACAAAACTCGGTATACTTTTTTTTTAAAACACTTTACACTTATCAATTATGTGTGCCCACTTTTTGAAACACTTTATCTATTTAAACTGAAAG